>JAFFST010052840.1:51417-63933 GCA_022414735.1 Noturus placidus
TTGATGATGTAATCACGTCCTGAACCCCCCTCTTGTTGTCATCAGATGTCATCGTACCCTTCGTACCCTTCACGTCCTTGATGACGTAATATATGGACGACCCCACATTGATAGTTGCAAGTGATTTCAATTACATCACAAACGATTGCTCCCACTTCACATATTTTTACTGTTTTTCTTGCTTTATGATATAAGTTTGCTTTATTATTTACTCATGGATTCCAACAAGAAGGAGAATATATATATATATATATATATATATATATATATATATATATATATAATATATTTGTAACTAATAAGTAACTAATAAGCCTACTACATCTAATGTTTCTCAGCTAATCGTGACTGAAACGGATGCAGGCGCCACCCGTTCGCGCTGCATGCTGGGTAACGTAGTTTAGCAACTGCATCCAAAATGGTGGACGTTCAGCTTCCGCCTTTCCGGAGCCTTGATGATTTTCTTTTCAGTTCGGCCCGGTTCTCCGTGCCAGATGTCCGTAATTTAGAGAGGTGGAACAACCGGATCATTAACAACTTGCTGTACTACCAGAGGAACTATTTTGCTGCAGCGTTGGTTTTCCTGCTGATAGTCGGGTAAGGAAGCAGCCGTGACGTGTTCACTCATTCACTAAAGCCGCTGTGTTGTGGTGTGTTTTCAATACACACGCCTCTGAATTGAACGTTTCAGACCAATAATACGCTTTTAAACGCTCAAAGTTGGCCAGGGTTTCATCCGTCAGAGCCAGCCAATCAGAGCAGTCCAAGCTTCCTTCTAATGAGTATTGGGCTTTTTGTGAAACCTCATGAAGAGACCTAATTACTCTTACATTTGGATTAAAACCTGGAATTATGACACACCCATTAGATAACATGTACATTAAGAGTCTATTCATTAACTAGTCTATTCACTAGTTATAGCCTGAAAATGAGCATGGATTATCACATTTTTAGCATAGAATTAGCAAATACACAAAATGTGTTTAAGTAGCAGACATGTTAATGGTATAAGGACATTCTTAAGGTTTTACTTAAAAGGGTCATTTACTTTTACTCTATTTGGATAACAGGATTCTACATTAAAAAGTGACCATATTGGTGAAGATCACGATATCATTTACTTTACACTTTTCTTCTTCCTGTGATCTTCAGGAAATTTTGATAACGCCAAATATGGCTCAGTGTTCGGAATACATCATAGGTGTGTTCAGGTAACACGGTTGGTTGAATATTGTGAGACATTAAAATGTACATTGGATGACTCATGGGGAAAGGATGAGATAAAGAGTCACACATTAATGCAAAGTAAGATTTTTGAAGTGCCTGAATGTAAGGTAATTTGTACTTTTACTGGACTGGAACCGTCTCCAGGTTGGTTTGTATTATATGCTGTTGTGAAGGACAGTGTTAAGCATGGCTTTTATCTTTACGTACATATTTGTAAATGCACAGTCACAAATGGCGCCCCGGTCGTGGAATCACCCTTAAACACTTCTAGGTGTATCTTCGGCCATGTTTTCTGCCTTGTTTATGCCTTGTTCCTTTGCTCTCTTCTCTCTCGCGGTTACTGTTTCTTCACTATGCTCAGGTATTTCCAGCCCTTTCAGCTCTTCCTTGGAGCGGCTGTGGTGATCTCCGTGTTTCTGGGCTTCGTCTGGGCTGCGGAGAACAAGGCCACAGTACGTCGCTTCCGGAGGAACCATCCTTCCCTCTGTCTGATTGCCATCTTGGGCTCCAGCTACTTTCTGTTGTCCATGCTTGGAGGGGTGGTTATCTTTCTTTTCGGCATCACCTTCCCCATTTTAAGTTAGTATCGCAATGTGCTGTTATGATCTGCTGCTACTGTTGAAGTCTTAAGCCAAGGGTTCTCAAAATTTTTGTAGACAAGGAACCCTTGGGTTAAATAACTTTTCAGCCATTACACAAGTATAGTATGTACCATCATGTTTTTGTGTTGAAGTCATCGGAGCATTTTTGTCTGGAACCTTCCATCAACCAGGTACATTGTGGTAAACTTTCAATTCTATATCATATTATGAGCACTTTGACTATTAAAAAAAAAAACCTGAAACAAATCTACAAATATAATGTCATTGAACTGAACTGAATCATGGGACTTCCGTTATGAGAAACTATGGCACTAAAACCAGCAAACCGTTCAAGATTCATGTTGAGCACTTAATCTGCTAAATATTAGCAATGCTTAAATATTAGAAATTCTTTGAACTTTCATACTCGTATTCAGTATTGCTTTGCTGACCTGCTTATGATGTGGACCAACAACATCCAGACAATCAAGACAACGAGGCATCTCTACTTGTCTGTTAATAATGTTAATGTTGGTTAACGTTAATGTTGAGCAAATGATTTCCTTTACCCTCTTTCAGTGATTCTGGTCCACGCGTCAGTAAGGCTACGGAGCTTAAAGAATAAAGTGGAGAACAAGCTGGAGAGCATTGGGCTGAAGAGAACACCTATGGGTCTGCTGCTGGAAGCACTCGGGCAAGAGCAAGAGGCCGGCTCGTAGTGTTCGGTCCTATCCCGAAGCAACCATCAGCAACTGTTCCTTAAGTCCTAAGCATTATAAAGCAGTATGATTTTACTATTGTGCCATTGTTTCTATACACGAACACAAAGGTAAAATATTGCGTGCAAAGTTTTCATTCCCTATGGTGTTTAATGTAGAAAAAAAAAACCAAGGCAAACTCGTCAACAGAAAAATAGTTTAATCCGTGATGTTGGAACTATTAAACTTTTGAACAAATATCATTTTCTAGTTTAGTTTCCAATATTCAAGTCTTAACATGCACTTTTTTGATTATTTTTTTTTACTTGTGATCTGTGGAACAAAAAGACCACGCATCATCTTGTTATAAATGAAATTTCTCATTTTAAACTAAGGGTATGCAAACTTTTTCCACTCAACTTTGTTTTAAGTGAAGTATAATTGAAGGAATATCTACAGTATACCTGCCTTTAACGCCAGGTTTAGGCTTTTATTGCATTGAATATGGACATTTCAAGTGTATCTTTAACCATGCATTGAATCTGCCTATTTTTTATTTATTTTCTTTTACTTTTGAATTATTTCTGTTCTTGTTGCACATACACACATTAGTGCATTACCTTTCTACATATGTGCCAACATTCCCCATGTAACGAGGGCCTTGTTGATTGTTACTGACCAATGCATCACACATTTTTTATATTTAGGTCATATTGTTTTGCCAATGACGCATAGACATTTCAATTATTTATAAGCTATCTAATCAAGATATATCAAAATCCCACACAATGACTGATATATTATTGGGGTTAAACACTACGAGTGTTTATATTTTGATCCTTTGAGTTGTTTAAGTGTTGAACACAGTTTCACAAGTATTATAAGGATTTACTTGTACCGGCTATGTTTTAATATGATCTCAGTTTGCCAATGTATTATTGAATGTCAATTTTTTCTTTGTTTGTTTTGTCAATAAAACCAAAATGATTTTCTAATATCAATTGCAATCAGTTTAATATGCTTCCATGTTGTTCATTCATTCATCGTCAATATACATTTTGTGAACGCAGAGTCTATCATGGAAACATTCAGTACGTTTGCATGGACAACATCCATCCATCCATCTTCAACCGCTCACCCCTTTTCAGGGTCACGGGGAAACCTGGAGCCTATCCCAGGAGGCATGGGGCACAAGGCGGGGTACACCCTGGACAGGGTGCCAGTCCATCATATTCCGATATTAACCTTATTAAGACAGTACTCTGATTAAGAAACTACCATGTAAACAGCGATTTCTGATTACCTTAATCCGGCTAAAGTCATACTCGTGGTAAACACAAATCGTATTAAGACGTGGAGTATTGCTATTTTAGTCGCTTTATCGAAGTGCATTATAGACATGTACACACTTTTTTTAATCACACTTTTAACGTGTGGGATTTTTCACCGCGTTGTGCAACAGGACACGTACAGAAAAATTTTCCTTTCCATTTACGTCATCA
Organism: Noturus placidus; assembly: GCA_022414735.1. NCBI lineage: Eukaryota > Metazoa > Chordata > Actinopteri > Siluriformes > Ictaluridae > Noturus > Noturus placidus. Next base: position 55,426 of record JAFFST010052840.1, read on the forward strand.
AATTCCATTAAAACAACTCTCTCCCACCAGTCCTTACTTCATACTCTCATCCAGTACCTCCAAGTTTGTCGCAGTGGCATGAATGAAATGTCCGAATGAAAGTACAGACGAAGCCTGTTGCTGGAGAATTTGTGTCCTCCGTCGTCTATTTGCACGTATAGCATGACAAATAATTAACTGCACTTGAAGCTTTCGTAAAATTAAAAAACTAAACACCCGAAACTACACGGTACCACAACGAAGACGGAATGTATGTCGATACGTGAAATTCTGGAGGGAATGTCGGACGGTGTGGCGTGGGGACGCAGTGACGTGTGTCGTTAATGGATCTATGTTCTATAACATGTAAAACGGGAACATGAAAGGTAAACATGAATGCATTCTAAAATAACTCCTGAAAACATCTTAATCAGAATATTGTCTTATTCAGAATAAGGTAAATAATTAGATTACTACTGTCCATGTAAATGTAGTCATAGTGTGAGGTGGGAATACAGTCTTGGCAACCCATGCCTTTCTGAACCTTGCTTTGTGCAATGTAGTTCCAGTAAAATGAGAACTTAAGGCCAGTGGTGTTCAAAGTGGGGGCCGCCAGGGGGCCTCAACAATTTGGTGTGAAAAATAAATTCTCACTTTAAGACAAACACACACACACACACACACACACACACACACACACACACAATCAACTCCTAATATAATGTAATGTAAATATGTAAGTTGTAATTATTAATAAAAAGGGGGATATATTCAGAAGTCTGTATTTTAAATGTGTTTTAAAGACATCTTGCAAAAGGGGGCCCTCGGTCACATGTTAATGCCATTTGCGGGCCTTGCCCTGGTTGTGGCAAACAGTCGTGTTGTCAGTCAAATTTGTTAAATGTATTAATTCTTATTAAAGGCCATGGTAGTATTTAGTCAGAAGTATTCCCCCCCTCCCAATATCCTTAGTTTTAGTTATCTAGATGCCTAAGTAATCATATCATTACTTACATTACTACATTTAATGACCTGTAGTTTGAGACCTGCACGTGCGACTGAACTGAAGCAGAGGGACGTCTAGAAGTTTCTCTCTGTGCCGCACGCGCCTCCTTTAAAACGGTTAAACCGGCTCAGCCCGGGATAATCCCTAACCCAGAGCTCATAGCGGTGAATTTCTGCACCGAGCACGGGGAAACTATTTACACAAAACCGTATATTTAAAAAAAATTATATATAAAAATGTATTATTAATGGCGTCATGTTTTTATAGGACGTTACCTACAGGGCTTGATCATGTCACCTGTACAGGTAGCTAAAGGTAGTAAAGTCACCTCAGGTGAAGTACTGTGGAAAGATTATCTGTTAGTGGGTTTATTTCATTGATATGAAGTAGACGAACGGATTTTTTTTTGTATGAGTCGTGAAAAAGAAGAGGATAAAAGAGGGACAGGTTGCTCAGCTAACAGGTGAAAGAGAAAATATTTCACCTGAAATGGACGTGGTGCTCAAAGGTGAGGAAACTAATTGTGTGTGTGTGTGTGTGTGTGTGTTTTTCGCTGTGAGGACTAATATTCCCAAAATGACAGGAAGATATGACTAATGCGGAGGTCTTCAACAGGGGGTCCGCGACCCCTAGGGGGTCCGCGACCCCTAGGGGGTCCGCGGAGGTACTGCATGGGGGTCGCGAAAGTTTTGGTTGATTAGACATTTTTTTAATATTCTTTTATATCCCCCCTGCAATTGTTTTCCATTAATTGTACCTCGCACATGTTTAAACTAAAAACATGAATATATGAACCTGTGTATTATTTGAGTATCTTAGTATTGAATGCACAATAACAAAGTACATTTATACATGGCACTATAGGACCAGTTTGATATAACACAATTTCATACAATATATATAATTAGGGGGTCCCCGCTCCATCTCGCCATCAGTTTGGGCGTCCTTGGCCTGTGTATTCTGCTAAAGCTTGTGGCATCACATTACATGTGCCATCAACTGGGAAACGGCATATACTTCCGGTTAATGTTCCATTTAAGATGATTATACCCTTCTAAAATTCATACACTAGATGGTAGTGTGCATAGTGTAAGTGTATAGTACGTCGTTTGGGTCACAACTTCAGTCAGTACTCTCCTGTATTCTCCGCCTGTACTCTCCGATGCATGTATTCGGAACAGAAGTATCGCAATGAGTAAACGTACCCTGTGTCGTTCGCAGTCCAACAGACCAACTGGATGGCTTGCCATCGTTAATGGAACAATAAATTCTGAATTATACCAGTGAATTCTAAAGGAAATTCTCAGGACATCTGTCCATGAACTGACTTGCAAGAGAAAGTGGGTCATGCAGAAAGACAACGACTATTAAGCACACATGTCGTTCTACTAAAGAAGAATAAAGTTAATGTTTTGGAATGGCCAAGTCAAAGTCCTGACCTTAATCCAATAGAAATGTTGTGGAAAGACCTGAAGCAAGTAGTTCATGTGAGGAAACCCACCAACATCCCAGACTTGAAGCTGTTCTGTACTGAGGAATGGGCTGAAATTCCTCCAAGTCGAAGTGCAGGACTGCTCAACAGTTACCAGAAACGTTTAGTCGAAGTTAATATGCGATATTGGATTATTTTTCACAATAAATAAATTACCAAGTATAATAGTTTTGTCTCATTTCTTTAATTGGGTTCTCTTAATCTACTTTTACAACCTGTGTGAAACTCTGATGATGTTTTTTGCAGAAATATAGAACATTCTGGCTGATCACAATTAGCTGCTGCTTAGTTATATTAATTAAGTGTACCATTTAAATGCTGAATATAAACACAATTATACTTAAATTTATACAGTATGTTTTTTTCCCACAGATGGGTCTGCAGGGGGGCTTGTGGGGGAGCTCCAGAGGTCAGACACCCTCAACTCCACAAGTTTGGCTGGGGCACGCAGGAGAGCCGGCGGAGCCAAGAAGCAGATGCAAGCTAACAAGTCCAAACTCCGAGCACCAAGAGCTCTGTGCTGCCTTACACTCAGCAATCCCATCCGCATGGCCGCCCTAGCCCTTGTGGAGTGGAAATATCCTTCGTTGGCTGTGTGTGTATGAGTGTGAGAAGCATTTGCAGACCAAATAAGCTTAATACCCAAAAATGCCACAGACATCTGTGGCCAGGAGTCAAGAGAGTAAAATTGGCCTTGCTCTCTGTGTGGTAGTGATGGCATACTTTCTCTTCCCTGTCAGTCACAGTGACACTAGCCAATCATGGGTGTCTGTGAGCTCATGTATGTGTAAGAAGGCAGATTGCGCTTTACCCTGAGTGTGTTACACTGCCCTGTCATGCAGAATGAACAGCTGTTCGAAAAGATGTGGGACATGGCTTTACATGTCTCAGGGTTGCCCCACGCTCCCTACTAAGTAGTTTTGGTGAGATAGGTAAGAGTTAGTTGATGAGTGGGAATTGACAAGATTAAATTTGATAGAACATTGGGGAAGTTTTAAAAATAAATATAAATATCTAACTTAAAAAATTAAATAAATGAAAATCTAATGGAATGTGCGGATATTGTGAAGGACAACTAATTCCTGTACAAACACCAGTGTCTGTAACTACATGGCCCTTAACCTCTGTTCTTTAAGCCCTTTGATATATTCATCTTGTTAGCCATCATCGCTAACTGTGTAGCCCTTGGTGTGTCACGACCATTTCCTGAAGACGATTCCAATGCCACCAATCACAATCTGGTAAGCCTGTGCTGACTGATCTTACTTATTCTTAATAGTGATCAATAACATGCACGAAAGAGCAGTTTATCCCAAATCTTTCACCTTAACCAGTTCAAAGCAGTTGGCAACCTTTTAGGGCTCTCAGGTTGTAATCTCATAAAGTTCAACCCCAATTCTGAAAAAGTTTTTTTTTTATTTAAAGAGGAGTTATTTTTTATTTATTTTTTTTTATTTTATTTTTTTTGTGTACTTTGACTTGTATTTAAACAAAAAACATAAAGACAAGGTATCTGATGTTTTACCTAATCAACTGCATAGTTTTTTGAAGATAAAGGTTTATTTTGAAATTGATGCATGCAACACCTTTGTCAGCCAACACCATTCGCCGCTGTATCCGCAGATACAAGTTAAGGCTTTACTAGGCAAAGCAGAAACCATGCATCCACACTATACGATTTCTCTGGGCTCGGTCTTATCTGAGATGGACAGTAGTGCAGTGGAATCGTGTTTTGTGGTCCGACAAGTCAACAATTTGGACAAAACAGCTGTCGTGTTCGCCGGGCCAAAGTGGAAAAGCTGTTCTCAGCATCAGGTCCAAAAGCCAGCATCTGCCATGGTATGGGGGTGTGTCAGTGCGCATGGAATGGGTAACTTGCACATTTGTGAAGGCACCATTAATGCAGAAAGATATGTAAACATTTTGGAGCAACACATGCTGCCAGCGAGAACAGGACAACACCAAGCACATTCTGCCCGGATTACCTGCCTGCAGTCCTGACCTGTCTCCGATTGAGAACGTGTTGCACATTACGTGTGGCGCGAAATAAGGCAACGAAGGCCCTGGACAGCGCATCTGAAGAAATGCATAATGGATGAATGGGGGAAAATTCCACTTGCTTAACTTAACCTTCTGATGTCTTCAGCGCCTATAAGTGTTCTTAAAAGAAAAGGTGATGTTACACAGTGGTAAACAGTCGACTGTCCCAACTTTGTTGGAGTGTGTTGCAGTCATCAGATTTGAAATTATAAATTATAAAAAATTATAAATGAGTGTATAGTTTCAAAAATTATAAAGTGTTAATAATGTGTTTTCAATATAGTACAGGGTGAATCAAATTTTCAAATTATTCTTTTCATGAGTCTTTTCATGTTTTTTTTTTTTTTTTTTTGCATTTTCCATACTGTCCCAGTAATTGGGGTTGTATATTGATGATTATTACTCTGTCCTCTATCCCTCGCCCTTCACCTGCTTTACTATATATCACAAACCCTGAGCTCGTTCCCTTCTTGACCTGTTGATCCAGTCATTAGCTGTTAAGACGCATGGGGTGGTGTGGCATTTGCCTTATTCAAATCTAAAAGCTCTAAAAATGACAAACCCTGCCTGTAAATGAGACAAACTAAACAGATCTTCATTTCCATTTATTTACTTACTATACTTGACTGAATCAGTATTGTTTTCTAATCCACCCTTCATTCTCACCTCATCCTTTCTATTCTTTATCTCAGGAAAAAGTAGAATACATCTTTCTAGTTATTTTCACCATTGAAACCTTCACAAAGATCCTGGCCTATGGTCTGGTCATGCACCCCAGTGCCTACATCCGCAGCGGCTGGAACCTGCTGGATTTCATCATCGTCATTGTCGGGTTTGTGCAATTTCCCCACGCGTCCCTTCGTCTGGTTTTCATTTATATTGGTTTCACAGCAATTCTGCTGTGTGTATCATGTATTTGTGTTAGGCAAACAGAAGGTAAATAACAATGAAGGGCAAATGGGTTATCTGAGTGTCTGTGTGTGTTTGTGTGCAAGCACAGGCTGTTTAGCGTTGTAGCAGAGATGGGTGAACCCAAACACGGAGATGCCCATTATGCATCCGGTAAACCAGGTGGCCTGGATGTCAAAGCTCTCAGAGCTTTCAGAGTACTCCGACCTCTGCGCTTGGTCTCTGGCGTGCCCAGTAAGTGTTTCTGTGTGTGTGTTGTTTTTTTTTAATCCATGTGTATGCATGTGTGCAAAGCAGTAATTATAAGGGTTTGTAATTATTGTGTGTGTGCAGGTCTGCAGATTGTGCTGAACTCCATCATGAAGGCTATGGTTCCTCTGTTTCATATTGGTCTGCTGGTCATGTTTGTCATAATCATTTATGCCATTATTGGCCTGGAGCTCTTCATTGGCAAAATGCACAAGACATGCTACTTTGTCGGGACAGGTGAACAACACATGCAATGCAAAACATTACAAATGTTAAAATCATTTGTGTTTAGTGTATGCATCAAATGAATTTTATTGTGTCAGTCGGTCAGCGTGATGCAAACAGGTTAACATGTTTTTTAAATACAGTGGACACCTGTGATCATATTGGTGCATCTGTATCTGCATTTTCATATGTACATTCATATAATATAGATGTACCTGTATCCTTGTGTTTTAATCACTCTAATCGAGTTTGAAAACGTTATCACTGTGTGTGCTTTCTGTAGTTGCTAGGCTGGACATCAAACACACACACACAAAAAAAAATGAATGACATATCTGCATGTATTGCCGTGCCCTCACAGAACTTTACGTGGAGGATGATCCGACACCGTGTGCATTTGCCGGTAATGGCCGTTTCTGTGTGGGTAACAACACTGAGTGTAGGGGCGCCTGGGAAGGCCCTAACGGTGGCATCACAAACTTCGACAACATCTTCTTCGCCATGCTTACTGTTTTCCAGTGCATTACTATGGAGGGATGGACTGATGTTTTGTACTGGGTATTTACCATCCATTTTATATGTCTTATTCTCTCATTTCTCCTGTCTCTATCTCTGTCTCTGACTGTGATTAGAAGTTATACTGAGCATCTCAGATTTTCCTATACGTTTATTGGCAGATATCTAATATACCTAAAAATACCAATATCCATCTATAATAGATCCATAAACAGAATGTATACAATAGATTAGCATATTGCAGCCATTATAAATAGGATAGTAAAGACAAGAACCCAACCTAAAGGTACAGAAAAATCGAACCATTTAAAAAAAAAAAAAAAAAAAAAAAAAAGGAAATTACATTTGACCCACTTTTCACACTCTCCATTGTTTCCTTGTGATCTCTCCAGATGAATGATGCGATTGGTTTTGAGCTGCCCTGGATTTATTTTGTGTCCCTAGTCATCTTTGGCTCCTTCTTTGTTCTAAATCTTGTTTTGGGTGTTTTGAGCGGGTAAGAGCCTTCACGAGCTGTTCTTTGGTGTTCGGTCCAATAAATCGGTCTACCCAAACTGTATTTCATTGAATTTAGAGATTTGGTTTGGATGTAGAGTAAACTGCTTGGATGTGTATGTGTGTTTGTTTGCGAATATGCACTCAGTGAGTTCTCTAAGGAAAGAGAGAAGGCCGTATGTCGTGGTGAGCTTCAAAAGGCTCAGGAGAAACAGCAGATGGAAGAGGACATGGTGGGCTACATGGACTGGCTCATTGAGGCTGAGGATATGGATGAAGATGGCAATAAGCGTGAGGCACCAATGTGTCTCTCACACACACACACACACACACACACACACACACACACACACACACACACACACACACACACACATACACACATTAAGCCTAGCTTTACTCTCTTTTCTTTTGATATAAGGTGCTGTGGTGGCAAAGAAAAAGATGATGAAGAAATATGGCTGGTATAAACACAGTGAAGATGGAGGTATTCCAAACACTTATCCTTTTCAACTTTTCATGTTGAAAAATAATAGTATAATAGTAAAGACGATTCTTGTAAAGTAAAGATGATTCTTTGTGTCCACTTTGAACGAGTACATCGGTTACAATCTTTTTACAGAATCAGATTCCGACTCAGAGTTTGAGGCTTTCCTAGATGATGATAATGGCTGCTGTGCTTCTATACAGTAATTTTAAAGAATCCTATTTTTTATATAATAAACAGTGGTTAATTGTTCCTATTACTGATCAACTATAGTACATCTGATCAAACCCTTTCTCATTCTTACAACTCAGGGCCAAACTGCTGACTATAAGCTTTTGGTAAGTCAAACAAAATGTCTTTCAGTTATGTTTCACCTATTTCATCTTGGTGCAGTGTCTGATGTTTGATCTTAGAACCTCAAACAGTTTGCTTATTAGTTTTTGCTAATTAATGTAATGAAAACAAGTGACTGAACATTCTAATAATGCATAACAGGGAATTACAGCTTAATGCCTACAGCTGCAAATGAAGAAAATTTCAAGATTGAAAGGAGAGATGTGTTCTAATCATAGAAGTACTTTTAGGAATATATGAGCACTATGTTGTGTTAAACGTTTATAGATACTTGGTCAAGTTATTTCTGGATGGATGTTCGTGTGGTTTTTTTTTTTTAATTATTAAAAAGACATTATAAAGATCTTTCTGGGTGGCTGTGGCTCAGTCGGTAGAGCGGGTTGTTCACTAATCCACTAATCGTAGGGTTGGAGGTTCGAATCCCGGCCCGGGTGATCTCATGCCGAAGTGTCCTTGGGCAAGACACTGAACCCTAAGTTGCCCCCGATGGCAAGCTAGCACTTTGCATGCAGCTCTGCTACCATTGGTGTGTGAGTGTGCTCTCATATGTAAGTCGCTTTGGATAAAAGCGTCTGCTAAATGAATAAATATATAATATAAATATATCTTAATAACATAAATATTATAACTAAAGACCGTAAAGTAGACAATTGACTGTACAGTATTATAAAATGTATTGTATTATTTATATATATATATATAATAATTATCAATTTGTATAGCGCTTTTTACAATGGTACATTGTCTCAAAGCAGC
>JAFFST010052840.1:89747-105720 GCA_022414735.1 Noturus placidus
CCCCCCCCCCCCCCAAAGAGTGCGTGGTTACGCCCATGATAGAAACTCTTAACGTAGTAGAATAAATGTACCATTTTAAACATTGCAGCCAGCACTACTGTCAGAGCTGCTGTTATAGAACGTTAAATATAATGTTAACATATATGAGTATGCATATATAAGTATACCATCTGGCTCTGCATTATGCTGCTTACTCAGCTACTTACTAAAGAAATATTGATTTATATGATCAGTTTCCAATAAGAATCCTTCAACAGAGAGAGCTGCATAATAAAGTCAACACTAGTTGCCTTAAGCAAAAGTAGCAATTTATTTAGATTTTGCATAGTTATGCATAGTGAGCATTTAATACTGAATTTGTGTGCATTTAGACCTCAGATGTAACTACCGACTTAAGAGCTATTCCGAACTTCAATGCAAACTGCGCAATCAGGGCGGAGGCTGCTCAAAACAGATTAATGTCACGTGACTTTGACTTTGGATTTAAACCCATTTGTCTTGTGTGATTTGATATCGGCTCGAGTGAGGAGCAGTATTAAGTCCATCGCCATTGTCTGACAGTTTGATGTAACCACACACTGTCCCTTTAAATACACTCAAAACACTATGGAATGCCTTTGGCAGGAAAAACAAAAATACGACACTGTTTAGTTAATTAATAGTATTAATCGTATCCCTTTGTGATAATAAGACTCTGAGGTCAAACTCCAGCACTGTCAGAGAACCACTGTTAGGACTTCGAGCAAAGCTGTTAACAACTCTGCTGCACCTTAGCATCTTTTCTACCTGACTTGTAAGCTGTTTTAATCATCTATTAATTGTGCAGTATATTTAGGAATGACTTAGAAGGTCAAATAAACGTCGGTGGTCTGCTAGGCTTTAATTATTAATCCCAACACTGATTAAGAGAACGCTTGCTGAGTGTGTGTGTGTGTGTGTGTGTGTGTGTGTGTGTGTGTGTGTGTGTGTGTGTGTGTGGGACTGTATGCAGGTTTGGGTATAAGGAGAAACTGGTGACTCATTCAGGCTTAAAAATAACCGAGTTAAGGTAAAGCTATTTTTAGGGTTTTAACAAATGATGCACCTGCACATGATAAAGATCCCGTATGTGATTTAAGAACTAAACAGTTGAGCACAGATATTTTTCCCCCCTATAATTTAATTGCTTCTAGATAGAAAATAATTTTCATAGTATGTAGATTTTTGTACCTGTATTTGATGCATATGTATTTTATACATATTTTATTATAAAAAAAAAAAAAAGCTTTGCTTCTGCGTTAAGTCTGTTTTGTGACTCAACATTACTGTTACAGTTGTAATCAACTGTAATTATTCAACCTCCATTGCAAATCAGCACACATGGGCTTCATTAGTTGCACCAGGTGTGTTTGAGCTGGAACACATGAAATACCTGGACTGGCTAGGGGTAAAAAACATATTAAATACCTGGACAGTGCAGAAAAAGGAAGCTACTGACGGCTGCAACCAGATTTCTAAGAAGGCAGGTTTTGAAAAACCCTCGAGTAACTGCAAACGACTTGCAGCAGGACTTGGTGGCAACAGGCACTGAGGTTTCAGTGAGCACATTAAGGCGCGTACTAAACGTGTTTCCATGCCAGAACTTGTACACCACTACCGACCCAAAAGCACAAGAAAAGTCGACTCAAAATCATATAAATAAGCCATAGAAGTTTTGGGATTCTGTTCTGTGGAGCGATGAAACAAAACTGGAATTTTTTGGCATGATGGTTCAGCGGTATGTCTGAAGGAAGAAGAATGAAGAAAGAACACTCTGTCTACAGTCAAGCATGGTGGTGGCCCTGTGATGCTCTGGGGTTGCTTTGCATCCTCTTGCACTGGAAACCTTCCTCGTGTGGAAGGCAAGATGGATTCATTGAAGTATCATAAATCCTAGGAGAAAATGTCATGCCGTCTGTGAGGAAGCTTGGGCGTCATTGGACCTTCCAACAGGACAATGATCCCAAGCATATCTCAAATTCCACAAAGGCTTGGTTGCAGAAGAAGTCCTGGAAGAGTCTACAGGGCCGTCACAGTCACCTGACCTGAACCACTTAGAAAATCTCTGGTGGGATTTGAAGAAGGCAGTTGCAGCATGCAAACCCAAGAATATTGTAAATGGCGCACTTATATAGCGCTTTTATCCGAAGCGCTTTACACTGTGTCTCATTCACCCATTCACACACACACTCACTCACACACCAATGCTAGCAGAGCTGCCATGCAAGGCGCTAACTTGCCATCGGGGGCAACTTAGGGTTCAGTGTCTTGCCCAAGGACACTTCGGCATGGGATCATTCGGGCCGGGATTCCAACCACCAACCCTACGATTAGTGGACAAACCGCTCTACCGACTGAGCCACAACCGCCCATATATTACTGAACTAGAGACCATTGCTCATGAGGAATGGACTAAAATTCCTCAGGAACGCTGCAAGAATCTATGCATCTTGTTTGTAGCAGGTCATAACAGCAAAAGGTGCTATACTAAGTACTAAATGCTTGTCATGAAGGGTTCGAATAATTTTGAACCTGGAGAAATCCTTATAAGTTGCATTTTCAGTTGAATTTGGCAAAACCACTTAAAGCATTTGTTGTGTTGCATTATTTCCATTGCTTTTGTTTGATCTGTTCATTGCAAACAGCTGAAAGTCTGTACATTTTGACAATAAACCTGATTGGCAATGGGGCTGAATAATTTTGATTGCAACTGTAAGGTTAATAACACTGACCATACACCTGGTTAAAAAGCTGTTAATAGTTCAGGGTTAGTATGATGGTTTTATTGTTTATTAGTGACAAAACAAGTATGGGGGAAAGTGTGAGATTATGCCATCTGCCTTGTCTCTATGGAAACTATAAAGTCTAGAGTCTGTCACCATGGCATCCAGTCATCCTCAGATTCTTGTTGCGTTTTTTGTGCTTCAGTGGTGGAAAGAGACTGAAAAAACACGATGAATTGAGTAAAAGTACTGCTCTAGGACAAAATTTCTCTTATGTGATCATTTTTGGCTGCGAGGTAAAGATACCATATATTTCAGATAAGTTACACAAAACTAAGTAGACCCAAGTAACCCATATCTAAGGAATATACATTTTTTAAAGAATAATTTTAACAAACCTAGTGCAATGCAGAAATGAACAACAGTAGTGTATAAAGGCAGGTAACGTTAGCTGCCTATCTACTGTAACTTAGGCAAATGGTGTTTCAGTAGCTTGCTAGGTGTCTAGCTACATACATAGCTATCTAGCAAAGATGTCTCTTACACATTATAACACGTGATTTGTAACTAATCGCGACCAAACATCGAAATAACAAGTTTAATACAGAGATTTCATACTGTAAAACATACTGTAAAAGACCTGGCTCACTCAGCTAGCTAATGGCTTACCTGTATACATTCCAGTGGATATTGATTCCTTTAAACATTTAAAGCTAAAATCTACCTCTGTCTTAGACATTGTTGCTGCTAAGCATTTAGGACCTGGAGTTTTGATATTCCTCAGGAATATCAAATTTATTTATTTTGATTAGGTCTAATAAACCTTTTCACTTTTCTGGGGATAAATGCATTTTTTTTTACTCTGTAGCAGTGATAAACATAGCAAACATGAATATTTTACTCTATTTGAAAACCCAAGTAAAAGTATTATGCTATTAAATGTAATATGTCATTAAACTTAAAAATAAAATGCTGTTACAGTGAACCGTGTACTGAAGTACTGTAGCAAGACTACATTCAGCTTGCTACATTCCAACTCTTCTCTTTATATATTTGTGGTTATGATACATGGTGTTGGTTCTGTACATTCCCTATACCTGTCACCCTGCTTGCGTGCCGTGCGGTGACGCTCAATTTTAATTTATGTGTAGCTGAAGTACCAATAATTAACAGGATGGTCATGCTCCACTGGCATTGGAGCTGTGTAATTGTCTATCCTGTCTAATTATTCGTCTTTTCGTCAGTAATTATCTACTCAAATTAGGGAAAGATTATAGTCTGTAAAAGCTGGCTGAAAGACTTGGTTCGGTTTTGGAGTAATCATCGTGATCTTGCTGTGCTCCTGTCACATGTGAAGCCAAACACAGCCTCTAAGAAATCACAATAAGCCATCATTGTGAAACTGAACATCATATTATATAATGAATTGCACACTGGTGATGTCATTTAATATGATTAAACCAAAATGTGTAGGTTATGGTGTTTATATTGAGTCTGCCCTACAAAAAGTATATATAAATTACCTAATAGGTATTTTGTTTACCTTCATTTAATTATCTGCAGTAGTAACGCATAACCAAAAATCCTTCCATCTGATAAAGTAGTTCCATGTCTGAAAGGAGAAAGGGTGCTTCTCAATCAGCTCCCTAGTTCAGTAGTCAGGGCACTGATCAGGGAGTCGGCCATTTTAAGGGCTGTCTCAATCGCAAACTCTTTCTTTCCAGTGCACTGGAACGTTCGCGCCCTAAAAAAATCCCAGAATGCACCGAAAAAACAAGTGCGCACCGATACTGACCATGTTCCCTTCCTGGAAATACCAACTTTGTCTACAAATGTAAGGAGCTTGTTATCATTGTTGTGGCTCTCAATGATAATCAGTGATTACTTACGTTGGCGATTTTTAACTTCATTTGATGTTCTGTATACTGTTTTTTTTTTTAACCTAACGACTTTTAAGCGTTTAATGATTAAAAAAAAATCCACTAGCTAGTGTACAATCCTGCTTGAAGTACTATGACAGATATGTGTGTGAGCAAGCTAACAAATTTAGATGACATATAATGTCAGAAAGATATCGGTCCTGCCTGTTGCTGATAAATGCCAGTGGTGACGTTTTACAACGCGGGTACATAGCCATGTCGCTGGAAATTGGGTCATCAATGTGCCAATGTCTAGGGAGCCAGGGTCCTTACCAGTGCCCGAACTCGGATATCAGATATACTGATTCACCACCTTGGGAGCTGATTGAGACACAGAAAAAAAATGCTACATCTTTAGAACTAATCTAATGAAAAGTTGGGGTTAGCGAGAGCACCAACGAGTGATTGAGGCTGTTTTTTTCTCAATGCTTGGACATGTGTTGGAATTCTTGTCCCTGGTAATCACATATACGCTACATATCGGTTAGGTAGAATCTAGGATACAACATACTAGAATAATAACTGTTAAACTTCTGCTATTGCATTTATTTGTATTTTTGTCCATAATTATTGTTCTTTTATTCTAAAGAAATGAGCTGTGATTGTTTCATCTAGCTCGACTCAATCAGTTGAACAAAGGTTATTTTTTCCCCTCCTCATTTTCGCTCCTTGGTGTGTTATTCTCACCTTCCTCCACACTTTCGTATTCTCTCGTTCTTCTCCTCCACCACCACTACAATCACTTGAAACCGTTAATGGCCTGAATGTAATTCCAAGTCGAGCTTGGCCAGTTAGACTTGATGGAAGGCAAACTAAGCTGCTTTGGGCTTGTCCATCTCCCTTTGTGTGTAGTGTGTGACAGGAATGTGTGTTCTTTTTTTGTGTGGTGAGAGAGGATGTGATTAGACATGCGTTCACACTGTGTGTATAATGCCAGTGTAAGCTCTGTGTGTGGGTGTGTGTGTGTGGGTGTGTGGTTAGCGCAGTGTATTCAGCGACAGATGGTGAAGCACCTCAGTAATTTTAATAGTCAGATTTTCTATTCAGATGGATAAGGGAAAGGAGGGAGGGGCAGCAAAAATATTCTGACTGACTAATCTCTCAGTGTGTCAGGGGAAAAAGCCGGCACTTCATTGCCTCTCGAATATATAAAGGGATTAATAGTATAGTGTAATATCGGGCAGCAGCAAGTATCAAGTAACAGTTTTACTACATCTCCCAGTATCAATGTGCTTGTGTTGCCAATTCCCTGCGTAAGCGTATTCCTAATACGTTTATGTAACTTTATGTTAGTCTAATGAAATATGTTGCTGAATGAATTAGTATTCACGCCACAAAGTCACTAGCATACATATCACTAAAGCCTTGGGAAGCGTTTCGTACAAACAAAAAAGTCCATATTCCTAATAAGACAATATTACACTGAGTGTCTCGAAGTGCTGACTTTATTATTATCACAGCAATGTTGCTTTCATATTAGAAAACACTCATGTTTGACTCTTTTACATTCAATTGATATTTTATTTTAAATAAGAAGTGTTCACAAAGCGATTTCAATTATTGTATTTTTTTAATTAATTAACCAATCCACTTGTCTCTGTTTTCTCTGCCAGTTTTTTGCCATCTTTGCTTTCTCCACCTGTGGCTCTTACTCTGGAGTCTTCCGCATGAGTGTGGAGTGTGAGAACCGCACGGAGAGTGACCTGGACATCGATGTCGAGTTCGACTACCCGTTCAGGTCGGAGTTATGCGCCATTAATAGCTTTTTCCACAGTAATTGTTTTTAGTAGTAATTATTCATGAATCAGTGAATTATTATTGATGTTCTGATGGTGGATGGATTATTCTACTTGGTTCATTTTGTTTTTGTATAGCTCCATCAGCCAGTACGAAGTAATGTTGTTGAATATTGGATGATGCTCCATTGGGCTTCATTTAATAAGTGATAGAAACAGAACGAAGTACAATATGCTGTTCCCTAAATGTCTGAAAGCAGCATTGATAAACTGACTATGAATCCTATAAGACATACATAAGCGGACCTTAAATACAAAACATTCACTAACAGACATTTGACATTATAATATTAAATGACATCTTGTTTTCGTAATAGTTAATTTGATTGCAGGAGGTAATGTTCAAGTTTCTTGAGGAAAATCCAAAGATCATAGTCAGGGTCCATAGCAGGGGTCTGAACACAAACAGACAGGAAAACATATACACTCATAATCACGGTCAAAACCAGGCATAGCATGATCCATGAAAACAAAATCCATAATTATAGATAAATTCACAGCAAGAGGAATTCACTATAAATTCCTTCCGCAGACACG
Source organism: Noturus placidus (assembly GCA_022414735.1). NCBI lineage: Eukaryota > Metazoa > Chordata > Actinopteri > Siluriformes > Ictaluridae > Noturus > Noturus placidus. The sequence goes on from JAFFST010052840.1 coordinate 96,741, forward strand.
GAAACACAGAGTTTACAGACACCCATACGCACTACTTGCACATGAATAATAACTGCTTTGTACATTTCATACTATTTTTATCTGTTATAAATAAAGACTATATGTTTGCTTATTGTAAATGAAGCATTTTCACACTCCTGGTAGTCTTCCAAAAAAGACCTGCAGGTGAAATATAACCTAATCCATGCATAATGGTAAACAGTTGAGTTTTAAGAGTCAAAGGCTCAAGACCACAGTGTGGTTCATGAATACAGAACCTTAAGCTCTGAGGGATGTACTGCTTAATCACATACATGCCTACACACAATCACTGAAGAAAAGAGCCTCAGTCATTAACCTAGCCCTTAAATATTTTTATTATCGTGTTTAAATACTGTGCAAACATGAACTCCACCTGCTTTAGACACTACACAGCAGAGTAAACAGTAAGAACCCACACAGCCATACACACCAACACCTTCACTCTTTCTATGAACAAACAGACTCCATCAAGTGTGGTTCGACGCGCCCACGTGTAAAGGTACCGAGCCGGAGCGGCTGTTCCTCGAAGGTGACTACTCTTCCTCAGCCGAGTTCTTCGTCACTATCGGTGTTTTCTCCTTCCTCTACTCTATGGCAGCTCTGTCCATCTACATCTTCCTCCTTGAGAAATACCGCGAGGGAAATCGTGGCGCACGGGCCGTAAGATGATGAATCTGTGTTTCATACACTCTTTATCCTATTACTGTATTAATATTTCCAAAATGGTGCTGGCTATAGAAAAATCTTACTCAAGTAAATGTCCCTTGGTTTGTATTACTTATGAACTGATTAATAGAAGCAACGATGCCCCATAATCTAAAGCCATACTGCCCATAGAGTCAACACAAAGCTCTATGATGCTGGTATCTTCCTGGAGTCAGTATTGAATTTAGTTAATAAAAGCTACAGTAGGGTCCAGTGACAAGTGTTTAAATTTAATAAAAAAACTAATACAGAACTTCAGAGCAGCCTGCCCATTATGTAGTATGGGTCACTGCCTAGTCATAGGAGTCTGGTGCTGGTTGGTTTCCTCCCATAGGGCAGAGGACAGTGGTAGCTCAATAGTAAAAGCTCTGGGTTACTGTTCAGAAGGTTGGGGGTTCAAGCCACAGCACCACCTAGCTGCCACAATCAAGGGTGCCGTATCATTGTTGACCCTGTGCTCCGATGCTGACTTCCTTAGAAGCTTGGATATGCTGTAATGTATTTGTGACAAATTAAGGCTTGTAAATTAATTTGGTAGTTTACAGTAAATGTGAACTAATAGTTCATCTCAGCCTCAGACAATCTGGCTATGGAGCTGTTATCTTTTGTACACTTTTCTGGCCGTAGTCTTCAGAATCTCACTAGCTCTGTGTACTTCTCTGTACTGTTATGTGCTGGTTTTCAGTGGAAAAATAAACTTTTGAACACTGTGACACCTATACCTTCTGTGACCTTCTTCAAAAGTTATTAATGTTGAGTAAACAAGGTAACATGCTTGCTGACAGGCTGTAGAAACAGGTCTGTGGAAGTGGTCTGGCACATAAGACTAAACATGTAAACATGTCCTAGCTATATAGTTAAGCTACTTATCTTGGTGCTTGATAGCTTGCTAATGCTAATACAGTATTTCACATGAGCTTTACCCTGAGAAGCCAGAATAATGGTTTAGAGTTGCTTCTTTCATAATTAGCCCATCTAAATGTAATGGTAAAATTGCTATTGATTGGTGGTTTGCAGTCTTTAGCTATTTTTGACTATTTATAATTTTAACTATTGGCAAAAAAATTATAATTAAATAACTGGCATGGGTATAGCTTCTAGCTAGTATGCCCATGGCAACCATGTTGTAAGAGAAACACATTTCCAAAACATTTCTAAACGCAATTTGGTGCGTATTTGGCGTAGATGGTGTAATCTCATACATTCTTTTTGGCTTTTCCTCAGGATTTTGTGGTGACGGCTATTTTCACCTTCTTTTGGTTGGTGAGCTCAGCAGCATGGGCTAAAGGCCTCACGGATGTTAAGGAAGCCACCGACCCTGATGAGGTCATCAAGCTCATACCGGCGTGTCGGCGTGAGGAGACCAAATGCAAAGAAGTGCACGAGCCCATTGTGTCTGGCCTAAACACATCTGTGGTTAGTGATCTATTTGCCCTCTTTTCTGTCGTATATCTGTATTTGTTTACAGCGTATTTTAACTTTTGATATTTAGATGGATTGTGGATGAGTTAGTTAGTTAGTTAAACTTTATTGTCCCGTGAGGGAAATTTGTCTTGGGCAACAATGCCGCATATGGCTACAGTGAACACCAATAACATATATAGACTTTACCATACATAATACAATCACCATGCATTTACATTGCACATATCTCATTGTCCTCCCCTATACATCAATAATACCAGGGCCCTTATACCAGAGTGGAGTAAAACCATTATAAATGTAAATTGCACTTAACCACATAAGTGGTTGGGATGGATGGATATATAGATAGATGTGTGGTTGGGTGGCTGGGTGAATGGTGAGATGGTTGGATGGATGGATGGATGGATGGATGGGTGGGTGGTTGGATGAGTGTTTGAATGGATGTGTAGATGAATGGATGGATGATATTTGTTGAAATAAATAGTAAGATAGGTTGATGGTGGAGTGGTTGGAATGGTGGATGGTAAATTAGTGTATAAATGGATAGATGGTGGAGTAATGAGTCATTTTGCTCTCACTGTCCTGCAGGCGTTTGGGTTCTGCAACCTGGTGCTTTGGGCAGGGAACCTCTGGTTTGTGATTAAGGAGACTGGCTGGCTCAGTGCTTTCACTGGCACCTACGTGCCCTCTGGAGGAAAACAGCCAGCACCAGACTCCTATGACCAGGGTGAGTGAATAAACTGAACAAACACATGACAGGATGAGCCAAGAATGTCTTATTCTTTGGTCATGCAATTTTTAGTCACCAAAACTTTTATCTCCAAACAGACTTTTGTGGCCAAACTCAAATTTTCGTGGTTACAATAGGTCTTAATGATCCTTTTAATGCTTCAGAGTACAAGATACACTGCACATAAGTGGGATGCCAGGGTTAGATAATTGTGGATGCTAGGGTGATGTAAGGGAAATGTAAGGGTCAATATGGAGGGATTAGGTGTAAGAGTAGGTTATACATTACTATAAATGAAATCCTTTGTGGCCTGCACACTATCATTGTGAATGACCCCCAAAACTTTCTGTTTTGTTACAATGAAAAGTTCTGTTTTTGTAATCACTACCTCCTTATCTGGCAGCGGGTTATGGTCAGGACCCTTACGCTGGCTCTCAGGGTGGGTATCAACCCGACTACGGGCAACAAGCAGGAGGATACGAGGGAGGATATGAGCAAGGTGGCCCGACCTCCTTCTCTAACGAAATATGAGTAAATTCACACAGCACAGCAGCTCTGCACAGGTGAGTGGACAATGACCAGGGATGAGAGGTCTAAGGTTTGCATTTGTCATATGCCTGTCTATACAGGGTTTCCCGGAGGTTTTTTGTGATTGTTGCGACCAAAAATGTTTGAATTTGCTGCAGCTTTTTTCAAATTCTTTGGAGTTTTTTGTGCTTTTTTTTGTGGAAAAATACATGAATTGGCTAAATTTTAATTGCACAAGCCTTTTGCAGTGATGTTTGTTGGTAAATGAGAAAAAATTGAAAGCGCCTCAGAATATTGCGGATAATATTGCTTGATTTTGAGTTCATTTCTGCTATCGCAAAATCGCGGCATCCAGGAGGGACTGATATGCTGAACTGCCTAAAGTGCCTTATCACAGTTTATGATATTATCACAATATTGTGGTGGGCAGTCTTTGCCTCGAAATTTTTTTCCACTTCTAGTATATTTCGCATGTTGCATTTTACTTGGAATGCTTGTTGGCTTTATATTAACTAGTGAGCTTAACAACCATGGGAGAACCCCCAGTTATTTCTCTTGGCCCTCCATTTTTAATAAGCTTGACAAGCATTAACAACAGTAACCAGGTGCGGGTGGGGCTTTGCATTACTTACTTAGAGAAATCTTTCTGTTCACCATGCTTTTTAATAAATTTATGTCTCTTGAAATGACTCTTCATGACTGAGCAGGGTACATTCCAATGTAGGCAGCTTTTTTTTTTCTTTTTTCTTTTTTTTTTTTAAAGAATATTCTTATTATTATGTATTTAGTGTTATTAACAACTGTGTGTTTGCATGATCTGTTATTTCTACCTGCAGAGCACAGGAGAGGGCAGTTAAATAACCAAGGAGAAAGGAGCCTGCGTATTACCCATGATCCCACACTCCTCTGTTACCCCATATGAACAACGTGTGTACGGTCTGTGGGAGGGAGGGAGGGAGGGAGAAGGGGAGGGGAGGGTACATGTGGGAATTTGGGACAGGGATGTTCATATCCAGTGTGAAATGTGCTTGTCTTGGAGAAACGAAGGCTGCAAAAAAAAAACCCATACTTTTGTACTTTTTTTTCTTTTTTGTTTCGAATTCTCTGCAGGAAATACTATATATATCTATATATCTATCTATCTATCTATCTATATATATATATATATATATATATATATATATATATATATATATATATATGGAATTGACATTGGTTTGAATGGCTTATATAAATATTAAAGTACCCCTCCTGAACTACTAATTGTAAACCATTAATAAACAATACTGTGTAGAATGATACATTGTTTTATTTAATGCCCATAGAACCACTAAATGGCATTGGAGCATCTCGACAGCATTACCTCTCAATCAATATGCATCCTGGAAACAATCCTTTGTCCTTCTGCAATTACAGATCGCTAGCTAGCAAGTTAACTTCTACTAAACTAGCTCACATGTATCATAGGTACAGTAGTCCTGATTGGGATTTCAGTATCCGAGGCCTTGTATACGTAGTCATATTCTCAGTAGCCAAACTTGTCGAAATAAACCGAAACAAACACAATTGTTTATATCACTGATATTAGTTTGGTAAAGTTTAGCTAATGTTGTGCTAAATGACTAGCTAGTTTAGCATGTGGGTTATTTGGCTAAAATCTATCACCATGTAACAATTAGCATATTAAGCACAATAATTTCAAACCATTGAGCATGTTTCAGCTTATATATCACCAGCTGATCTCATACATAGTCCTCCATGAAGTTCACAATAGAGTTCAGGGGTACTTTAAGCATCAGTGCATTTAAGTGTGCTGTGTAAATATTTATATATATATATATATATATATATATATATATATATATATATATATATGTATGTGTATAGTGGGGAAATGCTTGGATGAGTGTTTATAGTACAACAACAGAAGGAATCAGCTGTGTCAGATGCGTGTAGAAGCACAATAGTATGTCCAGGGTTTTTTTTTTGTTTGTTTTATTTTCTTACCTTAAATTGAATTTAACCTGTGTTGTTTGTTGGAACTAATTTATTTAAAAAAAAACAAAAACAATAGTGTCAAGTGCCGATGAATGTGTGATTTGTTCCCCTTTTATTTTTTACATTTAATTTATAAAATAAATGTAGAACTGCAAAGGAAGAAGTGAAAATGTCAGGCAAAAAAATATAAGCCTTGATTAAGATATATAAGAGATATTGGAAAAAGAGTATATTGAAATGAAAGAGATGTTCCACAGGAGGGAACAAGAGAGAAAAAGAGCAAAACCCAAGCTTAACTTCCAAGCTTAAAAGTTACATTCACACAGACACTTGAACATCATATAATATACAGTATAGTTATAGTGTGTTATAATTGCTATAGTCTATAAAGTCAGTATTTCGCAGATGTGACCTAATGGTGTTGTTTACGATGCCACCATGTTAACATTCAAAAAAAAAAAATCTGTTGAGAAGGTAAACTCTTTCACACCAACAAAGCTCTGAATGAAACCAGATCCATTAGTTAAATGAAAACAGATCCTGCCCTCTCTCTGTACTCTACCACAAGAACAATTCAATAGTCCCCTGATGATATCTGAAACTAAAAGGTTTGCACTGATTTTAAACTTTTAAGACATTTTAAAAAGCCCTTTCTAAGGGTAAACTAAATAAACCCTCATTTGTCTCATCTTAAGGTTTTATGTGCAAACACAGGGAGGCTAATCCCATAAACAGGCCTGAAATAAGTGAGTATAGAATGTTGGGGAAAAGGCATTGTGGTGCTACTGAGCAATGGGAGGAACACTATATTCACAATGTGGACTATTCAGTGCAAACAGGCAATGATCAGTCTGGATCTCCTTTTCCCTCTAAGTTCCTTCCTCCCTCCTTCTCTCTCACTCTGTGTACCTTCTTCATGTTTAATAAAGTGTTGTCAGTAGTAACTACCTGTGCCTGTGCTGGTGGTGGTTTTTGATGGACTTTTTTTTTTTATTAGCCGTGCATTATGTATATGCAGTCATATTTAACTCTGAACAGGGCACACGGTGGCTTAGTGGTTAACACATTCGTCTCACACCTCCAGGGTTGGGGGCTCGATTCCCTCCATGGTCCTGTGTGTGCTGAGTTTGCATGCTCTCCCTGTGCCGTGGGGGTTTCCTCCGGGTACTCCGGTCTCCTCCACAAGTCCAAAGACATGCACGGTAGGCTGATTGGCATGTCAAAAGTGTCTGTAGTGTATGAATGGGTGTGTGAATGTGTACGTGCTTGTGCCCTGCATTGGATTGGCCCCCTGTCCAGGGTGTAAGCGGTATAGAAGATGAATGGATGGATCAACTTTGAACAAATTTTATTCACCTTTCACAATAACATGTTACATTCATGCAACAGGAAGCAAAAAACATGTAGGCATCCTGAAAATCTTATTTAATAGATGTAGGCCTAAGACAAGTATTTTTGAACTCTTTCTGTCAGTACAGTAGCGTTCCATTCCTCCAGCAGAATGGAAATCGACTTACCGGACATTTTCAATCAGTATAAACAAATGAATCATTTTAGCGCTGCAAGTCTCTTATAAGATTAGGACAGTTCAGGACACTGTTGGGTTTCTGTATGTAGAGTATTGTGACTGTGTTTAGCTGCTGGTGAGCAGGGTGATGGGAAAGGGGAGGGGTTTGAGCCGCCTGCTGACACCTTGCCACAATAACATTGGTACAGAGATTAAACGGACAGCAAAACTAAAGCTTTTTTTGATAGTTCAACACTGTATACAATGGCCACAATAAAATTTAAACCTAGTAGGCTAGCTAACAATTTTTCTTGTTCAAAAATACGTACTGCATATGAGCCATTAACCATTACTGTGGAGTGGCAACCCCAAAACAGGTGGGAAATCCTTCTTTCATTCTTTTTTTTTTTTTTTTTTTACCTCTGGTACAAAAAATAAAAAATTTAACACAGAACTGTGAAACACAGATCTAACAGCATTACTGCGCTGCCTATGTAATATTTAGAGTACCTGTGAGATGAATTGAAGTTGTAATAAACCATTTAGAAAGCCTGTATCCTCCGGGTTCTCCAGTTTCTTCCCACCTGTGAAAGCATAGGTGAACTGGTTATATTACATTGTCCCTAGAGTTTTTGTGACCCTATCATAGACACCCCATCCAGGGCGTATAGATACCCGCCTCACACCCAGCGTTCCTGGGATAGACTCCGGGTTTACCCTGACCCTCACCAGGACAAATCAGTTACTGAAAATAAATGAATTAATGAATATACTGTAGATGTAGAAACATTTTTTAAACATGACAAATCATATCTTAAAACAACAACAACAAAGGCATTTTTTCTACATGACCACAAGAGGGAGACATTACACTAGTGGCACATACTGGCTGTTTCCATTTTCCAGCTGTTTATAATACAAGTCTGACAAAGCTGACATAATAAAAGTCACATACAATATACTACAGTATGTGCAGTGCTTTTTATTTTTATTATTTTTTAAAGTTTCTTGAGTTATTCCAGAAAGAATAAACCAAAAGTCAAGCTTCACTATTTCTAAATAAAATATTTTTTCAAAATATAACAAAACATTCATGATGTCAGGGAGACTTCGCTTCCCTCTGGAATGAATATATAGGAGATAAAACTTTACTAATCCCCAGATCCTCCAACTATAGACTACAGTATGGAGCTTCAGACAGTTCGTTTCTTTTTTTTTCCTTTCTTAGAAATATTGCGCCTCGGGTGTGTTAAAGTCATTTCCCTTGTAGGTCGGATTGTGTACATCCTGTTACCATCAAAACAGGCGGGAAAGAGAGAGAGCAACCGACTCAGAAAACACATACAACCCTACTTTATAAGCTACAAGTTAAACAGTGTAATAAGAGCGGCCATGGCAACACTGTCACCAAAATACCCCCAAGCATTTCTCACAACTGTCATCCCCTTTCATGGGCAAACTCCTAAAGCTCCCGACCCCCGGGGCAAAGAGAGAGAGAGAGAGAGAGAGAGAGAGCGCGCGAGAGAGAGAGCGAGAGAGAGAGAGAGAGAGAGAGAGCGCGCGCGCGCGAGAGAGAGAGAGAGAGAGAGAGACAACGCCCCACCACAGAAGTAAAGCTTGTGTGTCGGATGTAAGATATTCCGAGTCCGTGGCTGCACATTTCACCCGCCTACTCCTGCTTACTTCACCGTGTTCAGTTCACTCCAGAGTTTCTTATCGCCTCTTAAGCGTTTATTTCCTGCATATTGGACTGCAAGTACACACACACACACACACACACACACACACATATATATATATTTATAGTAGTTAAAACACCTCGGGACCTTTTCCACAGACCCTCCAGACAGGCTATTTCCGCCTACATATCTTACTGTAGTCTCCTGTTGCTAAGGACTGGAAAGTGCTTATTTAAAATGGCAGATACTGAAGCAAGTCCAACCTGTGTGGATAAACTGAAGGCCTATGTACGGACTCAGAAAGGGACCATACTGGCTGTGGAAATAGTAAGTGACCCTCTCTGGGCTTCCTTCGCCGTTGTTTGTCTTTATTTTATATATATATAT
>JAFFST010052842.1:6397-33443 GCA_022414735.1 Noturus placidus
GGGCAATATAACCTATGATCTTTAATACAACGGTGAGTCTCCTGTAAAAATACTATATCGGAGTTTAAACGTTTCAAATGTGTAAAAACCTTAGATCTCTTACCAGGATTACCCACACATCTTACGTTCCAACTAATAAATCTTAAAAGGCGTGCCTGTCCTAGCCATGCTGGGATCATCTAGAAACTACCCTAAGCTGATGGAAGCTATCTTTAACAAAAGAATTGATCTATTTATCAAAGCTAAGGGTTGGGTCAATGATGACCGCAAGATTTCTCACACGGTCTTTCACAGTAATCGGTAAAGGGGCAGGAATACTTGTTATCTTCTCTGTGTGTTTTGCTGGACCAAATATAATACTCTGACTTTCTTTTATTTAGTTGAAGAAAATTGTCAGACAGCCAATTTTTCCACATCATCTAAACAGTCCGTATGAGACTTTAGAGACCGATCGTTCCCAATTTTCAGATGGAGATGTAACTGTGTCATCTGCATACATGTGGTAATAAATGCCATGATGGTATCAAATAGACCCTAAAGGACGCAAATGTAAAGAACACAGAATAGAACACTGAGGAAGACGGTATTTTAGGGTGACCGTAGAAGAAGAATGGTTTCCAATGTTCACAGAAAATAAGAGAGACAAACAGCTATATGAGATGTGGCAAGAAGCTTCAAAGTTCTTCGTTTCACCACACTGAAAATCGTCACCATGGGCTAAAAATAATGAATAACTATGTTCGATGTAAGACAGTAAGCATGGTATGTGACTAAAGTGGTTTATGCCTTCTTTCAATCTTTCCTGAAAAATAGGAACATATTTTTTGATCGCTTTCAGACTTGCAGCTAATCCAGAGTGTTCATGCTTTGATAAAGCACTGACCCACTCGTGGGTCATGTTCTTCCATGTGCTAGCCATGCAACGTTTGTAATTGCTCTAATAATACTCTGAAACTATAATATAATAATACCCAAACAATTAATTTACTATTCAGAATTGAAAGATTATACTGAGTGTTTGTGTTGTACATTGTATTTGAGTCACATCCACTCCATACTCTAGCTCTGTGCTTGGCCAAGGTCAGCTGTGGAGATTCGCCTCCTGCACACAGCCAGATTTCTTTTTGTGCTGAGATCTAATCATACTAAATGTGTGTGTGCCCAAACACAAGTAAATAATGCGTTTTTAGTTAAGTTGTATAGCTCAAATGCACAAAACTGCAATGGTTGGCTGGCTCCAAATCATTCATCCCATTTTTCTTAGCAAAAGACACAAAAATGTGTATCTCAGCTTGTTAAAGAGCAGGCCAAATTACTTATCAGCACAGCACGAGATGTTCGAGTTGCAGATACAAACATGCTTTCATGAACTTACCTATTAGGAATATGAATTGTAATATATGATTATACGACTGTAGTGTTTGACATAAAGCTGTGATTATAAACCTGTCTTTATTACTTTTAATGTGGCCCCTTAGCCTCCTCATTTGAGACTTCTTGTTGCATGTCTCATCAAATTTCTGTCTTTTGTGGACTGCATCATGGATGCGTGATATTCTAGCAAGTGACATGAAACTTGGGGAGACATCCTGTCACTCTTTAAGTGCACACTTCATGCCGAAATGCTGAGTGTGAATCATTACACTGCCTCTCTTGGCTTTCTTGGTCTTTATGATCGGAAGAATAGCTGCCTCCATATATATATATATTCACATTCTCTATCTGACATCCTCTCTCTTTCTTCTCTTTTCTCAGTGCGACTCCATGACAGTATCTCAGAAGAAGGCTTTCATTACCTTGTCTTTGACCTGTGAGTACCTCAGCTAATTTTTTTTTTTTTTTTTTGCTTTTTATATTGGATGATACATTGATGCGGCGGTGCTTTTCTGCATTCTCAGCGGGTTTATTTGTGTTCTGTGACCATTTTCTGCACTGTGTTCTTCAAATTTCTGTCACGGGGAACTTTTTTTTAACTGATGAAGTTCTGCTGTTCACCATCATTATGGCACAAGAATGCTCATCGCTTGCATCTTAATGGGTTTCTTCATCACAAAGTGCTAAAGTGGCCAAAAAACAACAACTTGAATTAAACCCATTGGAGATCCGCAATCTTTCATTTTGACTGGATTTCATTCATCATTAGCAATTGTTTATTTGGGGGGAATCATTTCTACAGTTTAAACACTGCTCAAAATGGTAGTCCAGACTAATTTTTTTCTTTTTTAACCAATACGTCTGCGTTCTTTATTTGTGGGTTACTTTTGTACATGTTTCAGCCTTGTGATAATGACAAGCTCCTTGTGTTTTTATCCCTCTAGTGTCACTGGTGGAGAGCTTTTTGAAGACATTGTTGCTAGAGAGTATTATAGTGAAGCTGATGCCAGGTTGGTCCAGTTTACTACCGGAAAATTTACACACCCACATACATACACACACACAAAAAAACCCCAAAGTCCTGTTATTGAGGGGAGTTTTGCCAGGGCACTATTGCAAATAATACATTAATCACCTATCTGGGCGAAATAATGGTCACAGAACAATGCGCCTGAATATTATTTACCTGTAATGTAGACATTTGTTCACACAGCAGGTTATTTTTCAAATATGATTTGTGTCTGCATTGCAAATATCAAGTGAGTAAACTCAGTTTGTCCTGACTGCTTTCATATTCACTCACACTGGTTGCTATAGTAACATTGCAGGTGTGTGTACATCTGTAGGTGAAAGTTAGCTACTTGGCTTGCTACCAAAATTGAGATTTTTATCATTGATTTATGTTTTGAGTAACAACGTTGTTCGTTCATGATATAAGCATATTCAGTCTAGTCAGTCAACAACACAAAACCTGAAGAGTTTTTAAGCACAGAGATCAGCCAGGCTAAACCCAGTTACTCTCATTCCCCCACCTTGTGGTTTTAGCTGCGTTGTGAAAATTAATGTGGTCATGAAGCGTACACCAACCTATTAAAATAAATAAATAAATAAATAAAAATGTTGCTGTGTTCTTGAAAACCATTATTGAAAATGTTCAAGCCCCCCAAATGTTTGCCAAGACCATATCTTCCAGCAGCTCTGAAAGCTTCCAAAGGCAAAACCTTAGCCCAAAAAGAGTACAGATAACCTTCAAGACACATTGAAAGACTTTTTACACAAGTAGTTCTCCTCACCGCAGAAGACATTATTTCATGTCTAAAAACTTCGAAAGTCCACCAACAGGATTAGCTTTGGGCAGGTGTGTATAAATAGTCTGAATAAATTACTTGCAAAAATGGCCTTAACACCCATGAAAATCTTAGTTAAAAGCTGGTAGTAACTGTGTTATTCTCCTCTTATCCAGGAGTAGGAATTAATTCTAAGACTTCATCTTAATCGTGAAGTGCATCGTTGAAAATCAATCAACCGCATCCTATTTCTGTAGTACAAGTCAATAGAAGTGCACAAGAAGTAGACAGTATGCAAAGCACAAATACACCTGTGTTGAGTTCTAGCTCATGTTTATGGATTAGTAATTAGAAGAAGAAGCAGCTAATCACAAAGATAACTGATTTAATGCCACTTCTACCCAACATATCCCATTAGATTTATTCATACATAGACATATTATTCATTCACAGCATATTCCGGGAACACTGGACATGTGGTGGTACGTCCTAGTTATAGCCATTCAGTAATAATTTAGGGGTCTTTTGAGATTTTGTCTGATTCAAGCCTCTTCCTTTACAGAGTACTGCTCAAACATATTTAATGCTCACTCATAGAAGCTGCTGAGATTGCTCAGACTGAGAGATAATGTAGGCCAACTTTACTGAAGAAGTGGGCAGCAGAAACACTCTACACACAATATGGAGCCTGGAGGCCAAGCCTGCCACCTAGTTTCCCAGATTGTAGAACAAATGCAGAGTTTGCCACCCACAGGCTGCCTGCTTGGCATGCTTTCAGAGGCTTGATTTTTGTCACATGATTTCGCAAAATCAAGCACTTTTGGGACTCCTAAGTTTTAAAAAGAAAGAAATAATAATTTGTAATGTTTTCCTTTTATCTGTGGATACAGTTTAGCTCCATTGGTGCCAGTGTTAGTAATTTTATTTGCTTCTCTTTTAAGCGTTAAGATGTTGGCAGCTGATATCTAACAGTTATTCGGTTACAACATAGCCTAGAGAGCTTTTTCAAATGACAAAATGCATGCGTGTTTGTAAGGTAACTAGCGTTGAGTCTGTCGACATAGTGTGCATTGAGAACATTTGAAAATTTGCTTTGGCCCTTAGGTGGCATGGTAAATTTATCAATTTATTTTCTGTGCACACCGTTATTCGGTGGCATGCATACCTGGCAGTGACAGTAATAATCAACAACTTCAACTTTTTCCCCTTCTTGTTTTGCTTTCATAGTTTGCTGGTGTTAAGAGATTTTTCTTTTCCCCTTCTTTTATTTTCTCCGTCTCTCCCTTTGTCTCTCTCAGCCACTGCATTAATCAGATCCTGGAGAGCGTGAGCCACATTCACCAGCATGACATTGTGCACAGGGACCTGAAGGTGAGTCATGCTGTTGTTATGGAAACCTGTGCCGAAAGCAGATCACGTCATCAGATGACCCCAATCCCGTTGAACCCCCTTCATTTGGCAACTGAGTGGCATCACAGGATTGCAATGCAAAATGTTATTTCACTGCCCTGGAAAGCAACTCTTCTGGGTTGTTCTCCCCCCTTTTTTTCCATCAGCTATGTTTTCTTTGAGCACCTCAGAGTCTTGACATCAGGGTGTGGTTGACCGGTATCACATGACCAACCAGCAACCACAATAGCAGGAAAAAAAACATCAATGCACAGGGGACAGATTTACCGTTTATGGTTCATCATAGAGACTGGAAGTTCCATTAGATTCAGCATATGATGTGTTTGTTTCCTCACACCGTGCATCTCAATAGTTCAGTTGGCACCATTGTTTGCACACTAAAAGTAGTACAGATCATCCAGTGGGCTGTAGGTGATGAGATCCATGTGAACTGGGCAAGGAGCTGTTGAGAATAATCTCCCTTGACAGTTTCTTAGAGGGAATGTGGGCCTTTTTGGTTCTCCGTGACACGAGACCGGAGCCAAATAGGCTACAGAGGCAAACTGGGAGATCGGGTGCTCGAGAATGCAGTCTTTAATGTCTCTCTCTTTCTCTCGGTCTCTCAAGCATAGATACATTTCACTGTCTCTCACAGCTTACCTTTAGCCAGAGACAGCAGACAGACAGGGAAACAAACCGTGATCTAAAGAGAGAAAGAGGCATGGTGGGATGGTTACCATAGCAAGAGGTGTGACGTCAGACTTCAGTGAGGGGTGGAAGGGGTGGACTAGACTCATATTGCTACCTCTAATTCAATTCATCACTCCTGGCCCACAAGAGGTGGAGAAAATGCAGATTTATAGCTGATTCAACACATCTGGTAATTATTATGTTAAATGCAATTGATTAGAGCAGGTACAAACCCCAAAGTTTACAGTCTGAAGTTTCATGATTCTAGACTAAAGCATGCACTCTGGGATAGCAAAGTGAGCAAAACAGGGTTTACCACTTCCCTCACAGAATGAACCAACACACCCTTCTCACTGCCACTATGTGAATTAAAACAGCCGAGAGGCATTCACATGCTGTCGCATCTTTCTGCCCGTCCTGCACTCACTATACATGGAGTTCAACTTAAAGTCTGCTTAATATTCCTACTGAGCAGTGATGAAAGACCATTAATGGGATGAGCTGTGTATGTTGAAGTCTTCAAATGCACATCACAGTTGTTTAAGCGCACTCTCTTTATGCTCAGTATAACCTTCAGCATAATTGGCTTTAGGACAATGAGCCGGCTGAAGTGCTAGGTATCACAGTTAAGTGGAAAGTTCTCCAAATGAAGGTTGCACAGCTTCACAACCGAGGAGAAAATGTCATATTCTTCACTTTTGATCTGATTATTTATTATACTGCTGCTGTTTTTTTTTTTGTTTGTTTTGTTTTGTTTTTTTAAGTATGTGCTTTTTTTCTTTAAGATTACTTTAAAAGTCTTATGTTGGTAACTTTTCCACCAGAAGAACGTTTTTGGGAACTCTGGAACTTTCAGAGTTTTTCCACTGGAAGAATCAGGACTGAGTTATGTTGTTTGGATGTATTTCCAGGAACCTTAACCTTCTTCTTCAGAGTAGATCATTTCCTGCTTGCTCTGAACGATTGGGATGGAACTTGATGAACTTAGTGATGTTGATTGGTCAAACTCAAGCTTACAGAATGATCAACTCTCTCACATATAATTTTAAATACATGCAATAAGCAAGTAGTCGATTACTAATGCTTGTGTGTAGAGCAACATGACCGACAAAGCGAGAAAAAAAAATCATGGCACATTTTCACAAGTGTATTATGTACATGATTCTAGTGACATTCATGTTAACATTCATATAACAAAGCAAATAACACACGTTTAATCTTAAACCCCTCCATATTCACTGTATTGCTGTAGTACTGCTGTCAATTGTATTATTGTTATTACAGTGTGGTGGACACACAAAATAAGAACTGTGTAGTTTTTGTTCAGGATAGTCCCAGAACTTTTTAGTACATTAAAAGTTTTCTCAAAAAAAAATAGAGCCTCACTGAAAAGGTGTCTTAAAACATACTGTTTATTTCTGACTCATAGCCGGAGAACTTGCTGTTGGCCAGTAAGATGAAGGGGGCGGCGGTAAAGTTGGCTGATTTTGGGCTTGCCATTGAGGTGCAGGGAGACCAGCAAGCCTGGTTTGGTAAGAATTTTACAACATTCTTCACATCTGCTGCAGCATAATATCCTTACAGTCAAGAACTGCTTAATCCAGAGATTCTCAACCTTTTGTAACTCAAGCCTCCCCTATCATGTGGCATGCCCACCCCCATATTGGAAGAGACCAGGTTTAATGATTATCTACTCTATATAAAATCTATCTATATATAACCTAATCTATAGTCTGTTTTGATAGATAGCTAGATAGAGTTGTCTTGTTTTTTATTTTTTTTATTTTGTATTTTTGTACTTTTTTTTAATGACTTTTATAAAACTATATAACGGACAGGTATGGAACATGAATGATCAAAAATGTTTCTGAACACTATAACTACTTTGAATAAGAGAACTCGGCTGTAATAATGTAGACTATTTTACATGTAAAACATGTTGCATTACATTCGTCTTGTGTTCTAAAAGCATTCGCATACAAATGATGTAAACTGGGATGAAGGGCGTGTCTTGTTATCCATGACCTTGTTAAATCTATTAGTGGGACATCTGCGCTTGCTTCTTTTTACATTCACGCCTGCGTCAGCTGCTGTGCGATCACTGGAATGTGCTGCTCCGGCTATTAGACACACTCACTGACAGAGCAGACACAGAGAGAGGTGTGAGTGCAGCGGGAAAGCCAGACCTTGTGCTTGCAGGACAGTACTGGCCACATTTGGAAAGTTGCTAAGATTTGTCCAAAAAGGCGCTAATTTGTCATTAGGTGCTAAGGGGGTCTGAAAAGTCGCTAAATTGGCAACACTGGTCTGCACTGATAAAAGGCAGTTTAAGCTCCGTCTTTCTCCAGCAAAAAGAAAATAGAGGGAGAGGGAATGCGGGGTTTTTCATTTATGCACATTCTATTTGAAAAGCAATAAAATACACTGAGTACCCAAAGGATGCCATGTCTGTGTTTTTTCTTTTTCTTGAAAACAATTTGTGCCCCCCTTCCGATCTCTCCACGCCCCCTGTGTTGAGAACCACTGGCTTAGTCCATGCAAAGTCACTTTAGTCACTATTCACACTTCACCTGAACCTTTTGGTTTTATACAAAACACCTTATAACATATGAAGTAAAATCAACTTGAAATTCTCCAAGCTGCTCCTTTCATGCATTATTCTCTCATGCCTATCTTCCAATCTTCAATCATACACTCATCACATTTTTACCCTGTGTGAGGCTGGAGAGGAGCTGCTGTTAAGTAGGGCTTTAGGAGGATATTGACTCAGGGTGACCCATGCTTAGGTGTGGAGTGCACATTGACCTTTTGAAAGCAATAAGTACTGTGCACTCGACCCCAGGTCACTAATGCAAAGAGCTTGTTCATTTAGCTTAGCCAAATTTGGGCCCTTTCTTGTCATACTGTATTTACCAGTGTAGTCACAAATATGTTTTTGGATTTCTAAGAAAGTAACAAGTATTGAGAATCAACGCTTGAATTGCTTAACAGTGTGTGCAGAAATTAAAGCCCGACCAACAGGAACTTCAGCGTCAGCTTTGCCATTCCTTCAGATGTGTTGATTGAGCAATGAAATACAGTTTCTCCAGGATACAGTGCCACATGTAACAGCAGCAGACGATAGAGCAAGTAGTCAGACGATAGACTATACAGTAGACTCGCTTAAATAGGCACTAAATGAACCCCCATTTCTCTGAGCTTCTGGTCTCTCTGTGCAGGTTTTGCCGGCACTCCTGGCTATCTCTCCCCTGAGGTTCTGAGGAAGGACCCATACGGCAAGCCTGTTGACATCTGGGCGTGCGGTGCGTCCTCTGTGTTGATGTCGCTATTTTGTCTGGCCTGCATTAAGGCTTTTATTGTGCTGGGTTTAACACAGTGTATCTGTGTACATGTGTAGGTGTGATCCTGTACATCCTGCTGGTGGGCTACCCCCCATTCTGGGATGAGGACCAACATAAACTCTACCAACAGATCAAAGCAGGAGCTTATGATGTGAGTAGTCAGATCTGTGATGATGTTTTTCTCCTTTTCCCTACCTGTCATCTATATAATTAAATGTATATCTTCCCGAGCAGTGTTGCATAGATTCCATTTCTTCTATAGATTCGAGTCCAGGTCATTTCATGCCAGATAAAATGATTTGATGCAGTGTTGCTTTTTGACAATTAATCTAGTGGAATTGGCAAGCAGTCTAAATAGTCAAACCTGTGACACGAGAAACATCACACCCACGGCCAGCCGTATCGATCAAGAGTGACAAGCCCAGACTTTATGCCCCTATTAATTTTGAATTGGCTGAGATGGATAGTTGAGTCACTTTCTAATCAATCACAGAAGCCCTTGTCCATCACTCCTAAATGAGCATAGCGTTCAATAAGTTATACTAGAGTATGTTGGAGCTGAAAATCCACTTCTGACTTCATAAGTAAAATAATAAATAAACTAGTAAATAAAAGTTTAGTCTAATCTGGTTTTTTATTTTTTAAACCTTGTAGGTAATTCAGTAGAGTTATGCGCAAGAGATGAGTCTTTTTTAGTTTTTCTGTTCTCTTTGCAGTTCTCTATTTGTGTGCACTGAATTAAATGTGTTAACTTAGCCGCAGTTATCTGCCTTAGTTTTTCTCAAAACATGTTTATTTTATAACCTGTCTTTTTCTAACCCCCTCTCAGTTCCCCTCTCCAGAGTGGGACACTGTTACTCCAGAGGCCAAAAACCTCATCAACCAGATGCTGACCATCAACCCAGCTAAGAGGATAACTGCTGACCAGGCCCTCAAGCACCCATGGGTCTGCGTAAGTAACTCTCAATTTGAGATGATTTATGTTTATATTATGTTATGAAAGATGGACATGAAACGGTACCACTTTTACTTTACCAATACTGAAACCTTGTGTATAGGCCAAAACCGATCCCACATTTTCTTCAACTTTAAAATGAGTTATTTTTGATCGAAGCACTTCACTTAAAATGATCATATTGAAAGAGGTCCAATACTCACCTGCTAGAACAATATATGCACAGTACTATCCTACATGGGGGGGGGTTGATTCAAATTTCAGTCAAAAAACATTCAAATGTTAATATTCAGAGGCAGGGATGATCAAAACATAAATTCATTGGCTCACCCACCTGGCAAATGGACACTCCAGTGTGCTGACCAGTCACATATTTTGTTTGCCCAGAAACCTAATTAATCTAATTTACTAGACTAACATAATGTAATAATGTACTGTATGGTGAGCTAGTAAGTTAGCTAATTAACAATAAAGGGAACAAATGAGTATATGAATTCTCAGGGATAGAATGACTCTGTACAGCCATAGACCTTATCATTTTAGAAACAAGTTTCTGATGTAGCACATTCTTTTTGTTCTCAAGAAAAAATGTTCTCTCTCTCACCATCACACATAGAGGATACGATTCTATAATGGCTAGGGCCTGCATTTGCTTTGCTAAATGTCAATAAACATGACCAAGAACTGCCTACTTTCACAGGGAGAGGCAATTTCACTGATATGGCAGATGAAAACCACAGACCAATTCCTATAGAGAGTAACATGCTTACTAAGCACTTCACACCAAAACTCTCAAACAATTATAAAGACAGGATTCTGTGAATGTTGTTTGAGTCCTGTAACGGTATCGTGCACCAAAACAAAGCTCTTTGTTTAAAAAGTTTGTTTTCTTGCAACAAAACACATGGAAGTGTGGCAAGCCAGTCAGATAGCAGCCTTCATTTTGTAGATGTGTCCAGAAAAGTGTACAAAAGATATCAGGCATTCAGTATCCCATGGGTGGAGCATCAAATGCTGAAACTAACTGCTAGATTCAATAAAGTGCTGAGAAGGATCCAAAATAAGAACTGCTGTTTCAGCCGTAGTATGTATTAACAGCAACAAGGAGAAGAGCGCATTCTGGCAGAAATAAACTCTACCTAGTCAGCAAGATTCTCATCTACCATGAATTATACAGGATTTGATCCTGTGCCGTGAGAAGAGCCAGTAATTATTGGTTCTACTGTTCAGTCCTAGGCGTTCAAAACACATTCCTGCTGTGTCTGAAATTGCTCCCTCACTCACTATATACTAAATATAATGTAGACTGCTCCCATATAGGGCCCTGTATAGAGGGCAGCAGTAAAGGTGACAACATACTGATTTCAGACAGCACTTATCAGTGAGTGCTCCAGAAACATGTTTATGTCCAGAAGCATGTCACCATTCAGATAATCTAGTATGCATCAGTTGTACACTGGATTTATAGTTCAGAATGAGTATTAAGATGGTGCAATATACAGAATATGGTTATAGAGAGATTGTAGAGAATATGATTTTGCCATTAAGACTTCGGACAAAACTCTACAAAGCGGCTGCACCTTACAGTGCTCTCACTCTGTATGATGAATAGGGACTGGGTTCAGTTCAGACACAGCACTCCTTTACCCGGATTGGAGGGCTAAATTTGTCCTTTTTGCTCTTCTGCACTGAGCGTGTTCCCATGCATTTTTTTTATAGTGTATTCCTTTAATTCTGAGAACTGCCATGTAGTTAATTACATCCGTATTAAATGCTGGGAAATAATGGAGAAACCATTCAGATTGAACCTGAGACCAGCAATAATGCCTTTTGTCAGTCTTAATGTACATGAGTTATTCTGAGGGGACAGCAACTTTACACTGTTACACAAGCTGTACACTCACTACTTTACATTGAAGCAAAGTGTCATTTCTTCAGTGTTGTCACATGAAAAGATATCATCAAATATTTACACAAATGTGAGCGGTGTACTCACTTTTGTGAGATACTTTATACATATAACGCTTCACTCTGTAAAAGTATTTTTTTAGTATCACCACCTCTTCTTGATATCTTAACCTGTTCAATCAAGATTTGTGCACTGTTGAATATATGGCATATTGGGACAGGCAAAATGTGATATTAGAATTCACTGAAGCTCCTCTGCTAGATTCATTGGTAGCATGTCTATACTGAACATCCTGATCTTTTATTATTTACCATTTAACTCTGGGCAAGGTAGCCGGTTGTGTGATATTACTTCTTCCTGCTGAATTCTCTCATTCTTCTTTCCCATGCAGCAACGCTCCACTGTGGCTTCCATGATGCATCGCCAAGAGACTGTTGAGTGTCTGCGCAAATTCAATGCCAGGAGAAAACTGAAGGTGTGTGGCTCACTCAGCCAATTTATCAGTGCTGTGTATATACTCTGCTCGACTAATCTATAAGCTAATCCAATTCTGTATTATTTCTGCAGGGGGCCATTCTGACTACCATGCTTGTGTCTAGAAACTTCTCTGGTGAGTGACTTGTAGACCAAGAGTGCTGAATTATCCCAAATGTTACCAGTGTTTTTCAGTATGAAAAACCAATAGAATTTTATCTGTATGTATTTATTTGTTTATTAATCAATTTAGTGCACAGCTTGTTTCTTGGCACTGTACTTTGTGACTCCTCCATCTGACTCAACCTGACTGCCATGAGATATGCTTGATGTGTGTTATTTGAGGGGATGGGGGAAGTTGTCATTATTTAAGGGACGTGGCCTCATATTAGTTCCTCCAAACGGAATGCTTCTTTGTCCAATAGTGGGCCGGCAGCACACGAGCCCCGCCGCCCCCACCACCAGCACAGCTGCGCTGGCACAGGAAGGTATGTGTGGAGAGGGCACTATCTGCCTCTAAGTCTTCACTCTGCCCGCATGTTTGGCACGCGGGAGAATGGTCTGCCCTGAACACACTGACTCTCACTGCACACACTCTGATAGACACACAGATGGGCAAACATGCTAGTGCTGGGCACAGTTTTATTGGCAAATTCATCAGATTGTTCCGTGTGAAATGTCTAGTAGTAGGACCATATTTTCTGGACAGTAAGATGCTCCTGAGTATAGGCTGGAGTTATTCAATTACCTTCTCTAAAACCTTTCGCCATTTTAATCATCCCAAAGCATCCATAACCATCTCTATTTCAAAATATCCGCCTTTCCAAAAGGTTTGGCATGGCATATTGAAAAAGAAATGGTCACAACATACATCAGTACAGATCTTTAGGATGTTGCGAATCGTAATATGCATGACAGGCTAATTAGCAAGCAAAATGACTAACATTAACATAATAGCAAACTAATGTTTGTCTGAACTTGTACCAGGACTGATTTGTTGTACTGATGCTGCATTCTCAAAACATTTAGGATGTTCATAACCTATATAAATATCGTGACTAGCCAGCAGCAGCCAAAACTGGCCGAAGATTCAATATCCATACCAAGAGCAATGTTCATTTTTAAGAGTAATATTTACTGACTTCTGAGATAACTGGGAATTTGTTGGAATCCATCATAAGAACTATCCACCTTTGACCCTTTTAAAGATAAAAAAATTGCTCACTAAAGAGCCCATTTTAAAAAGATTTTATTTTGTATTATACTTCCTCTGGGTTTTTAGTGTTTCTGAAAAATTGGATGTTTGGAGACATTTTTTCATCAGACAGTATGTTCTGTAGGTGCTGCAGCATCTGCAGGGGACAAATGCAGGTAGCTTATAGTCTGGGACATATAAGTCAAGGAGACTGGACTCTGTTAAACACTTGGACATTTTGACCTTCACCGGAGGGGGTCATCAGTTCACATGAAGTCTCTGTTAATATATTACTTTTTAACATGATTACTTTCATTTTTTTTTTATTTTATTTATTTATTTATTAATTTATTATTATTATTATTATTATTATTATTATTATTATTATTATTATTATAATCATTAAACCCACCCCCACCCTCTCGCAATGGAATTCCTCCCACAGGCATTTTTGTTGTTACTTAAAGCTAAATAAATTGTAGATAAAATCCTTGCGCATTTTCATCATGAATTCTATCAAGACCAGCACAGTGTAAAGTAGTGTATTCAGTGCCATGTCACTGCTGTAGACCTGCTGCATCCTATATGGAGGCTATATGGAGGGCTCTGTAACTGGACATGAGCTTCCATGCTGCGCAGTCTCAGAACCAATGATTTCAGATGTGCTGAATCAGTTTATGCTTTAATAATGTAAACAATGACCATGGAATTAGTCTATTTAAAAAAAAAATTTTTTTTTTTTTTTTTTAGTTAATGGTCGACTAGTAAACATTAAGTCATATGACAATTACTTTAAACAATATTGTGCATTATTATTTAATGGATAACTTTTTTCCCCCTCTGATGAATAGTGAAATGTCTTCAAGACTATCACAAGTCTAGCTGCTTTGACTTACTATTAATGGGCGATTCTGTGGAAAGTGCATGAAATATCAGTGAACTGTAGTCTGCAAAAACCTGTATGTTAATTCCTGAATAGACTGAAGCTAACATCACTAAAAGCTACACACTCATTGTGGTTATACACAAGCTGGATCTGGAGCAGGCTTGAATTGAAACATAAAACTTTCAGCAGTATCTATAAACGAGTTTTTTGTTTTGTTTATAAACCTGTTAAAGATGTTGTATTATTGCAAACAGGTTGTCCCATGAAGGGACTTCCTCTGAATGCGTAATGCATTCCTTGTAATGTCTTTAAATGAGTCATTGTGCATCTTTCTGGTTAAGCTTGAAGGTAGAGAATGGGGGTATGTAGCTTGCAGGGTCATACGTAAACCTCTTGTCCTGGGGCATTGTCCACACCACACTGTTGAGAAGCTTAGTAGTAAATATCTACCTTCACTTCCATTAGCATGATTTTAGCATGCTATGGTACAGTGCCTTGCGAAAGTATTCGGCCCCCTTGAACTGTTCGACCTTTTGCCACATTTCAGGCCTCAAACATAAAGATATAAAACTGTAATTTTTTGTGAAGAATCAACAACAGGTGGGACACAATCATGAAGTGGAAGGAAATTTGTTGGATATTTCAAACTTTTTCAACAAATAAAAAACTGAAAAATTGGGCGAGCAAAATTATTCAGCCCCTTTACTTTCAGTGCAGCAAACTCTCTCCGGAAGTTCAGTGAGGATCTCTGAATGATCCAATCTTGACCTAAATGTTTGAGGCCTGAAATGTGGCAAAAGGTCGAACAGTTCACGGGGGCCGAATACTTTCGCAAGGCACTGTAAATTCTTAGTGCGATGTGTTTTCCTGTTCCTATTTGTAAATCTCACTAACACTACACACCGTGAAGCTGTGTGTGGAAGCACAATTGCAACAGCAGTGTTGCTTGAATAGAAAACATACGAAGCTATATGTTGAAATAGTGTGTGTGTGAGAGTATGTGTGTCTGTTTATGCTCATGCTTCAGCATGCATTTTCATTTTCTAAAGTGTTGGACCACACACACTGACCAGAGAGGGTCAGTGGGTTCATGTTTAAGTTGAGCAGACATGTTGTGCTGTTCGGCATGTGTCTAGGAGTGTGTGCGTGTGTATGTGTGCATGGAAAACGGGATGCATAATAGACCATTTCCTGCATCAGTATCTAAGAGACATGTCTGCTGGTCCATTGCCTTGAGGCTAAGGTCTGCTTGAGGGTGTGTTTGAATTGAATTGAATCCAGTGTAGAGAATTCAGTGCAGAATTATTATTATTTTTCTCTGTATTATGATGAGGACATTAAGGGGTGCGGCAGTGTAGTGTAAACATGGCCTAATGGTGATTCATTGTATTGGGGTGTCAAGATAACATTATAACAGACCACTTTACACTTATATAAATATTTATTTATTTATTTAAGTTGAGTAGGCCAATAACACATGAACTATTTCTCATTGTCTCAGTTTCAAATTGTTTAGCTTGTTAATGAAGAGTTAAAACATTAGAACATTTTGTCAGTAGCTCAGAATATGCCAGAGTTTATTGCTCTATTCTGCCCCTAGTGGAATAACCAAGACTAGCTCTGTTTTCCTGATTCATCTAATTATGGTTCACAAAACACATTTAATTTGTATTTAATTTATATTTTAAACATGTAAATTACACATTTTTATTAGAACCTTACCAGACTAGAAATATGTTTGACACCCCAAGGATGCAGACTTCTTTGGAAATAACTTTGTCTTTTCTAACATTTTCTATTCTCTAAAACAGGTTTTTTGACCTTAACCTATAACTTCCACTTGGTTATGCCTAAGTGTTAGTGTTCAGTAAGACTTCTGCCTGATTATTGCATGTTAAGCAAGGGATTTCGTGTTGGTCTTCATGTCGACCCAATGGAGGCAGTAAAGATTTCTGCTTGTTCTCCAAATCTGCATGTCGAGGTAGTAGTTACCTCGCTGCATGGACCAAGCATGAAAACAGACTTTACCTAAGAGCTGTTCCCCAAAACATATCACTGACTGCTTCTAATCTCAACCTTTTTTCTTGCTTCTCTTCCTACCTTTTGCCAATTGGAAGGTAAGAGAATTTTAGGATTCACAAAAAAAATGGAAGTCTAGTAGTAGTTCTGTAATATATGTGTGAGGAGACTCTTCATTCATTTCTGTCTTGTTTTTGTGTCAACATTTCTGTGTTACCTGTGTGTTGACATCCACGTGTCTGTGAAAACATTGTGTATATTGTCTCTGTGTGTGCGTGTGTGTCTTCAAAGTAACATTTTTAATATATGCATGCAAATTATTTAAAATCTAGTGTGTTAGAAGGTAGTAAGGACACCACTGGAAGAGCAGGTTGTTTATTTGAGAGCAGCTTTGGGAGATTGCACCTGTAATGATAACTTCCAAACTGAAGGACATGGCACTGCAGACTCGGACATCATCAGTCTCCTCTGGCAGTCGATTCTTCAGGAGACAGCACTACTGGCTGACATTCTCTATTTTCCTTCAAACATGTTGTGTCCTAAACTGTGGATTTTGTCTTTTGTTTTTCAGCATGCAAAAGTTTACTGAACAAAAAGTCTGATGGAGTGAAGGTAAGCTCTGCCTGCCTGCTCCCTCTCCTCTCTTTCTCTTGCACGTTCTCTCACTCTGTTTGTTTCACAATCTTTTCTTTTACTCCATCTCTCTCTCTTTCTATCTCTTTGTCTTTCTCTGTCTCTCAGCCTCTTTCTGTTTTGCTTTCTCTTTTATTTTTTGATGTACACTTTTATATATTGTTCTGCCTTAAAGACATTTTATGCTTATTTGTCAGAAAAAAGGGGGAAAAAAATAGTGGGTCTTGTTTTTTAAGACACAATTACGAAGAAGATTATGTGGTCAATAAATTAGGGCTGACAATTTTCTCTCTCTCGCACACACGTGAGCTCTCAATCTCCCTCACACTCAGTCACTTCCTTTCTTCCTTTCCTTTCCTTCCTTCCTTCCTTCCTTCCTTTCCCGACCACCTTTCCTTCCTTTTCTTCCTTACCCCTAAAATTCTCTTATCATCCTCCTGTCCTTCTTCCTCGTTTCTTTCCTTCCCATTCTTTCCTTCCTTCCTTTCCCTCCCTCCCATCCTTCGTTCATTCCTTCCTTTTCTATATTCTGTTCTGTTTAAAAGTTTAAAATGTGATCAGGTGCAAGTCTGTTGATGGGTTAGGACTACTCTTCCCTGTACTAGTCTCAGTGCATGCAGTGAATAGCTGGTATTCTATCTGCAGGTAAAACAATACCTATCGTTCGAAATGAAGTGGTCAGCTCAATTAATTTACATATAGAGAGATGGAGTAACAGTAAAGAAAAAAAGAGTGAGTTAGTGTGTGTGTGCATTTAATTTATTTTCAATATTTAAATAAATTTTATATATATATATATATATATATATATATATTTTTTTTGAAATTATAGATTTACATATAATTTAGATATACACATCTCTTGATATTCACATCTTTTTTTTTTAGCTTATCCATCACTCTGATGGTTTTTGTGTATTCCTCCTCTTCCTGTTTTCTCTAAAAGATCCTCTAATGCACAGCTATATTATTCTATCTCTATTTTCATTGGCTTCATTTTTCCCCTCTGTTCCTATGCTATCTTGTTGTTTTTTATTTTTTATTTTACCTCCTATGTTTCACACTGTTCAGAAAAGGAAGTCAAGCTCCAGTGTTTGTTTGATGGTGAGATCTGTTCTATGTCTCCCCTCACTTTTCCATGTTCCTCTTCTCTTTTTTTCCTCTCCCTTTTTTTTTTTATTTATTTATTTTTAATTGGTTGAGATGCTGGAATTTTTTTTTGTTTGTTTGTTTTTCATTGGATTTTTTCTGTTCGATCAGACATCGCAGCCATTCCCTTTGGTTTTATACATACACATAGACACACATGCATGTATCTGTGCTTATCATACCACATGATCCTTCAAGGTCCACTATGAATGTTGCTGTTGCTTCCTATTCAAATGTCATAACAGTGCTGCCTCATGGGTGGAGAAACGCCTGAGGCAGAATAAACCTGTCAGTGTGCTCAGTTGAAGCAGCAAGGCACTGTGGTCTTGTTTATGATGCAGGAGTGTTAGTTGTGATCCAGGACCATTTAGTTCATTACTCAGTGGACCTTTTAGCATCCCATCCTGTAACCAGCACATCCTCGAGCCTTCTGTGGCAGAAATCTGTTCAGAAGTGCAGAAATCATCTGTTTATTTACTTGTACCTGGTTTTCAGACTACGCCTCGCTTATCTTCACTGGCAAAGTATATATCCAGCACCCAACACAGTGTCCCACCACTATATAGCCCCCGCAACACCACCCCCACATGCAGCAGTTGATGTCTATCACCATGCTGATTGCTGAAATGTTGTCATTCTTAGCTTGGTAGAGTTATACTTGATTTATTTTCCTCATTTAGTTATGTTTATATGGATCATTGGGATATGACATATTCCTCATGCTTTGGTGTTCTGTCTTTGGTTGGTTGCGTTTAATAGGCAGCAGTACATTCAGTGACAGCTAGTAGAGGGTTTTTTTTGTTTGTTTTTAATTAGTTCTGACTGACAGTGATAGAATGATGTTTGTGGCACTGGGAGCTGTAGTAGTAAATCTTGAATATTTTGATGTTCACTTGGACTCATCGTGCAATACAGAGAATATGTAGGAATACTGATTAGATCGTCACTTTGAGTCAAAGTTCCCTTTCTCACATCAATCTGATGTTCCAGGCTTTTTACCAGGTGCAGATTTTTATCTATGCATGTGCGATCATCTCACAATGCACACCATCCATTACGTCTGCTTCAACTGCACGAGATCAGGCCTGACCCCTCATACACACACACAGACACACACACAGACACACACACACACATATATGTTTGTATATATATATATATATATGTGTGTGTGTGTGTGTGTATATATATAATATATGTATGAATAAACACCTACTTTACTCTGTTTATTCCTTGGGTGCTGTTCTTCCCACCATCACACAAACTGAGTGTGGCTTAGTTTGGTTGTGGCATCATGTGGTAATATAACGTGGCATTTTATCAGAGACTGTAATGCACACAGCTTGATTCATACAAATGGAACAGACCTTGGTACACTTAGAGGTCGACCGATTGATTGGTTTTTCTAATAAATCCACACCGATAGTTTTTCCAAGTTGTGTCCGTTGCAGGAGCGGCTTTATATAGTACGAGAGCAGTGAATTTTGTTTTATTTGAAGTGTTTTTTTTTTTTAATTCATTTTGGGATGTCTCTATTTTTAATTGTTATTTGGAGTGTTACTTTTTGGTTCAGTTTGGATGTGCATCTTTTTTATGTACTTTAATATTTATTAATAGTCTTATATATTTATTTCATTTTTTTAAAAAGAACATTACATTTTCATGGTACAGTCAGTACTGTTTGTTTGTAAAAAAGTTCAGCAAAATTTTATTCTGAGTGTTTTCATTCAGTATCCATTTTAAAAGCTCTCGTTTTATTAATCGGTTATAGGTAGGTACCGCCCAACTTGGTTATCGGTATAATCCACAATAGGTTGACCTCTAACACTTATTAATATACATCTTTACATCTGAGCATAAAATTGATATGTTTATTATATTATTAAAAACTATTATTGTTTTTTTTTTCTTTTACAAAAGGGAAGCTGTGCCTTTCTCAGACCTTTTTTTTTATTATTTTTTTATTTTTATTATTATTATTATTATTATTTTATTTTATTTTTTTTTTTTTGAGTTCACTTTTTAGTCTTTTAGACATCCTTCTGTATTATGTGACTGTGCGTGATAAACATGGCAGGACAGTATACAAGGATTTCAAAAGTGTGTAATAATAAATTATTAATGCGCCATTCCACCGAAACCCCCATTCGGGTTGAGTCGAGTCAGTCTGCATCACATGTAGTCATGTTCTACAATAAGGAAATCCAGTCTGGATTTCAGGCCAGGTCTATGTGTCTTCCTTTCCAACACAAACTTTCCTTAGATTTTAAACTGTTTAAGTACCCAATAGCTGTTTACTTTCACCTTTCCCCTGAAATAATGAAACAAATGAGTGGAAAAAAAAAAAAAAAAAATATATATATATATATATATATATATCCTAATAAATTAGCGTTTTAAACCATTACAAGTGTACCATTATTCAGCATTTATAATTCCACTCAAATTTTTACGTAGCTCCTTTAAAATGCTTTTTATTCATATGTAATTGTACCTATATAACTTGGCTGTGAACCTGAATATGTACAGGAAAAGACTTGTTGGTTTTTTTTTTGGTTTTTTACTCTTTACTGCATGCACCAGTGTACTGTCAGGGACCTGTAGCATTTCTTCAGAGACTTGACAGTGTCTTCCATGATATCCAGTACAATGATGTTAATTATAGATTTGTAAGTGTTTTGGTAGCTGCAACTGATGTGAAGTTATTTTTGTCTCCGTAGGTACCAGTTTATCTCTCTGCAGGAGCATGATCCTTTTATAATTTAATCTGACATTCTCCCCTTATACTTTAGGATAACCTCTTCAAAAGTCATGCTGTTTTTGAATGCTAATAGTGCCTGCTAAGTTTCTGTCAACATCCTAAGCACTAGAGCAGTTTTAACATTTTAGACTAGGCATGATCCCAAAGCTAGTAAATTCTGTAGCTTGTGAATGTTAAAGGAGCGCACACAAAAAAAAACAACTGTGACTTTCACACATGCATATTTATACCCTGCCTAAATCACAGTAGTTCACATACTACATAAGTTACTGAATTCACATTGATGACAACTTGTTTCATGTCTGCATACAAATTCATTTTGCAGTGTATAAGAACAGAAGGCAGTATAGAATATATGAGTGTGCTGTGTAATTTAAGCAGCTCCTGTGCAGAGGGTTCGCTCATATAGGGTCCCCATACACACTGTGACATTGGCGTTTGGATTCATTTCGGAAAGCAATTGAAGAGAAATCATTTTTGCACTGTGTTTTGTCTTTTTTTGCCCCAGCCACAGACAAACAACAATAAAAACAGTGTAGTAAGCAGCAGCACCAAAGACAGCAGCATATCATCCACAGCACCAATGGTACTTCATCTCTCTTTATTTCTTCATTGTTGCTTTACTCATGTTTGATTTAGCAGTCCATACATTTCCGTTAAGTGGTTTTCCATCAGCTTGTCTCATCTGTTTTGTTTTAAGTTTAATCGACTTTAGTCATCCCTCCTTCCGGCCCTCGGTTTAGCGATATGTGATGTTGCTAATGTTTTTAATAAATTAAACTAAAACCAGAAGTGTACTGAATCTCATGCTTGAGTCCTGTTTCACCTGTGCGCTCCATCTTTAAAATTCAGTTTTAATGTAAAATATTTCATCTCTTTGCTACAATTGAATGTCATGATTTTAAAATGTCACCTTTTATAAAGTAAATTTCCTCAGTACAAAACGAATCATATATCCCATAAAATTGCTAGATATGAGCTTCGTGAATATCTAGTACCTCAACAACATGTATAGGTGAAACAGGATTCACTTATATTGGGAAGTATAATCTAATTTGTTTAGACCAAGGGTGTCCAATCTTATCTGGAAAGGGCCAGTGTGGGTGCAGGTTTTCATTCCAACCAAACAGAAGCCACACCGGAGTCTATTGAAAGCCATGATCAACTGATTAAACAGGTGCAATCAGGTGTGTCTCATGCTTGGTTGGAAGGAAAACCTGCACCCACACCGGCCCTTTGCGGGTAAGATTGGACACATCTGGTTTAGAAGATGCAGTTCCTTATTATTTCTCCATCTGTAACATGCAACAGTTGTACTATACCCAGAAATTAGAGTTGTCTGCAAGAGTTTGCATGGCCTCGGGGACCAAATAAAATGAGGGAAAAGGTCAAGAATTATGATGATCAGATATTAATAGTTCTCATTTTAATATAATGAATATAATCTTGGCTTAAACATTCACATTTCATTTCCGAATGAGATAAATGTTATGCAATAACTTGTCTGCCACCCTTCTCCAGCTTTTTTAATATCATCGAAGCAGACAGAAGAGCACACTTTTTTTTAACATCAGTTGCTACATGACACTGCCTTCTTCAAGTGCCTTTTTATTTGTTTGTTTGTTTTATAAATAGCTTTTGATAGTTTTCTTCTTACTAGTTCGTTTGAATTTTTTTCCCCACTGAGATACCATAAGTGATGCAAACTTTTGCACTCAACTTTATATAACTTCTTGAAACAGGAAGAAACAGAACTCCAAGTTTCTCTTTAAGTAGTTATATTACTGTGCTATTAAAGGATATCAACAGCATCAGAAAAGGGTTTTGAACGTGGCAATCAATGATATAAGCAAGTTATGTGGGAAATACTCCAATAGAACAATATTATATCAGAGAGACACAAGAAAAACACTGTAGCAATGAAACTGAGCTGCTCTCGAAGGTTGCTCAGTTCTCTCACAATTGGATCTCAGCTCTCATCAATGCCTGTTGTTTGTCCACGTCAGCGGTGTTCTCTCTATTTGTGTAATACTGGGAGATAGCATCGATGACATTTGGATAAATTGCATAAAGGGGCTGAAATTCTAATAGGCATTTAGAGAAAGTGGCTGGGACTGCATCTCTTGCTTGTTTGTGCTTGGTAGAGGGTGAGTGGGGTTTTGTTTGTTTTTTTTAAATTGAGGGGGGGGGGTGCGCGTTCAGTGTCCACACTTATACTATGTTTTGTGTCAGTCTGTTGTGTGTGTGTGTGTGTGTGTGTGTGTGTGTGAGCCTAGTGAATGAGGTAAAATGATTATATGTCCCCTATTCTTTGCTTTTATATTGGCTTTACTACTTCCTGAAAACTTCATCAGTCTAAAGCATAGCACCCACAGCATAGCATAGATCTCACATAGTGCTCTTAACAGCTTCCAGTGTCTTTCATCTCCTGCTGTGTGTGCTCTAGCCTCTGCACTTTGTATTAGCAGTAGCAGTGGCCTAGTATTAAGCTGTTAGTTTCGGAGTTTGGGGCTCTATTTAACCCGCCACTGCCCCCTCCTCTGCATGGTAAACTGTCTCCTGCCTTTCTCAGGAACCACAGACCACTGTCGTGCACAACCCAGCCGACGGCGTCAAGGTAAGCGGCTTCAGCTGCCAGCTCCGCAGCACTCTGCAGTTCACCACTAACACCACTAATACTGCACCATCACCACTCTCAGAAATGAACCATCCACTTTGAATTGCAAATCAGCCAATTCAATGAATAAATTAATTAGAACAATGGCTTCTTTTCATATCTGCAAATTAAATAGGCAGGTTTTAGTCCAGTTGGCTGAATTGGTATTCAAGCAACCCAACATTACACTCACCTACTGAGACCTCTAACTAATGACCCCGTATACTTAGTAGAGAAGGGGGGAAAAAACTCACTCTCCCTGACTTGTCTCGGTCCCATTTACTAACTGTGCCATGGTGCTTGGCTTATTGAGCTTGCCTTCTCTTAGGACATGGCTGGTTTGTGCAGGGCTTGGTGTGTTCCACAGAGGAAGTGTGTTTGACCATGATTATGTGGGTGTCTCTGTGTGGTGTTTTGTGTGTGTAACTGTCTGTGTGTGTGTGTGACAAACTTAATAAACTAAGTGACCTTTCTAACCTTCCTGAATGTCTCTCCTTTCATTTTGTTTTCTTTCTCCTCCACCTTTTGTCTCGTTACAGGGGTCCATGGAGAGTTGTAACACTACAGAAGAGGAGGACATGAAAGGTAGGAAAGGTACACTATCAACCTTTCATTTATCCGCATGGCTCTTCTCTTCTATTTTCTTCAGCACAGATAGACAGCTGGACAGGTTAGCAAACTGGTGGATATTGGACTGGGAGGGACAGTGTTGTATAGTGCATGGAAACATTTTGTGAAATAATATTGCCAACTTTCTGTGGAAGAAGGTAAGAGAGACAGTAAGGGACACTGGATTGATGTCCAGCAACCGGTCTGTGCAGGAATATGTGAGCTATGATGAGAGGCTGTGTGACTGAAGAGTTGACAGTTTTACAGGATGACTATGACCAGCAGACGCAGCTGTAGAGAAGTGGTTCTACAGTCGAGGATAAAGCAGGGTCAGACTGACTGACTGGTGATCATGGGTCAGCACTATGGTGTTGAGAGAGAGCAGTACTGTAGCTGCAGGACCTGGGGTTTAGGGTGCACTCTGGTTGATGTTTAAAAGGTACTGAGGTTCAACTATACGTACAACCTTGTACATGAACATTTTGTCACATTCTGTTTAAAGCCATAGACGGCCTAGATACTGTGCCCTCCAGTAATATTGGCACCCTTGGTAAATATGAGCAAAGAAGGCTTTTGAAAAATTGTCTTTATTGTTGAACCTTTTGTTCTTTTATTCAACAAAATCACAGAAATATTCTGCTCTCATGCATATCAAATAATTGCAAACAAAACACACGTTTTATCACCAAAATATAAAGCTGTTAAATATAGGTGTGCAACAATTATTTGGTTTTTTTTTTTTATTGGGTTTTTTATTTTACGCTACCTCCCTTTGCCAAGATAACAGCTGAGTCTTCTCCTATAATACCTCATGAGGTTGGAGAATACATGGTAACGGATCTGAGACCATTCCTCCATACAGAATCTCTCCAGATCCTTCACGTTTTGAGGTCCACACTGGTGGACTCTCCACTTCAGTTCACTCCACAGGTTTTCTATGGGGTTCAATTCAGGGGACTGGGGTGGCCATGGCAGGACCTTGATTTTGTGGTCAGTAAACCATTTTTGTATTGATTTTGATGCATGTTTTGGATCATTGCCTTCTGGAAGATCCAACCATTGCTCATTTGAAACTTATTGACAGAGGCAGAAGTTTTCATTTAATGTCTGTTGATATTTGATAGTCCATGGGTCCTCCTAAAATGTGTAAAAAAAAATTGTAAAATATCAAAGGGAATATAATTGAAATATATTTTTCTCATATGTTTAACAAAAAAATTGTTACAAACTTTGTTGTGTTTGCAATTGTTTGATATCCATCAGAGAGTATTCAGTGGATTTTTTTTTAAACAAAATATTAAATGTTCTAGCCATGGGGTGATCGTGATCGCACCATTTGTGTATTGTGCTGCAGGAAAGTTATATTTCACTTAGTTTTGTCAGTGTTTCCACATACCTGCATGTTCATCATTTACTATGGCTAGTAAAATCCCTAATTTCTCCATCTGGGGATTAATAAAGTATTATCTTATCTTAAAAACCATTCAGTCATCGACTAGATCACTCCTGGGATGATGTGTGTAGTGCATCAGGTGGTGGGATTCAGAACAAGCGCAGTATACTTACAGAATCCTGCTGCTTGAAGCATGTTAACATGTGTTTAAACATACATGCCAAAACATTTGCTGGTAAAAGTCAATAAGTAGTAGGATTTATTTTGTTTCTCTAAAACTAAGAGCCTAGACACATAATCCTCTTGTCCCAGGTGTTTAGAAACATTTGTTCAATTCAAAGGTGTACAGAATGACTTCATAGAAACTGAAAAACACCTTGGAAAGCGCCAGTATCACACACATGCCTGTTATGTACTCTCAAAAAGAGTAGCCCATGTTTTTTCTTTACTTAGGCAGTGTTTTTTGAGGCCAGTTTGTTGGGGATTGTGCTTTGAATGGTGCTAATTGGCATTACATTTGTTTTGGGTTTTTTGTTTTGGTTTTTTACTTGCAAGCTACTGTTCAAAAGTAAAAATGGACAATTTGTACACTGGTCATGTCATGGCTGCCTGACTGCTTTGAGGGGAAAATAGTGTAAATTTAATCTTCCTACTCAACCACTTCTTTCAGCCAAAACAGCCGTACTGCTGACCTTACGCCAGAGTAGCCCAAAGGTCCCACATTCTGTACCGGAGTGAGACTAGGTGAACTTGGACAGAACAGTCTTTCTATTTGCATTACACACTCCCACAATTCCGCACTGTCCCGTGCACTCTACTCACTTGCTGTGTCTTTCTCAGTAAGCTTATGTGCACTGTAAAGTCAGAATACCATGAAGGTATAGGAGGTAGGGTGTTTGTTTGTTTGTTTGTTTAAATTTTTTTTTATAAATAGTCATAGGGCATCTGCTCTAGACTAGAGGTGTATGTCAGAACTGGTATCTCATGACACATGATAAAGTTGTATGAGCAGGAGGTTTTGACTTTCATACGGGCCCAATTGAGCTGACCGATATGAAGCTCATGGAACAAAGAAAGACTGTGTTCATCAATATGTTGCGCACCACATTCTTTTTACAGTTTAATGACGTTGACATTAAAGCTAAGTTATTCACAGTAGGGTGTGTGAAAAGCCTGTAGTAGCCACCAAAGCGTTCATCAGCCGATTATCCATTTTGTAAGCAGGTCCCACCTTGCCTGGTCTCTTTGGCAGTCTGTTATCAGTAGGCTATATCTATAGAACATTTAGTCCTCTGTGCAATGTTTGAATGTGAATGATGCCCAGTTACGGGTTTGTGACTGGACTTTGAAAATCCATTCATGCAGCTGCACCTTCTCTATTCAACGCAGTTCGGGCTCGTATACAGCCTAAAACTTTACACCTTTTTTTGTAATCCAGTGTCAAACCCTAAATATCTCCATTTGACTTTTGAAAAGTCTGCTGGTCATGAAATGAAATGAGGAAGCTTGTAAGCTCCTTGTTACTTTGTATGCTCTTATTTTATTTTGCTTCTTAAACTGGACATGTATGCGTGGCTATGCACAATCCATATGCAAAACAATTGACTTGAGTGCTGTAAAAAAAATAATATTTTTACCATGTTCCCATAAAAGAAAATGGGGAAATAAGCATGTCACATCTTTTTTTTTTTCTTGGATTGGCTGTGATTTATCAGTTGGCAAGGTTAACAGTGACGGCGCAGTGCTCAGCCAATGCAGTGCGTCTGAGGAGACGCCTCCTCCCCTGATCCCGCCTCCTAGTATGTATGTATATATATGTATATATG
>JAFFST010052842.1:35964-66727 GCA_022414735.1 Noturus placidus
TCGGCATGGGATCACCCGGGCCGGGATTCGAGCCACAGCCGTGTGTGTGTGTATAAAAAAAGTTGTTAAAACCACAGATATAACAAAATTATTTTTGTAATTTCTAGCTCTATCTCGATTAGGGAGTCGCCATTTTGGAGTGACGTCACAGCTTACGTAACGGGGTTGGTTTGGTCCGTTGTTGAGTGAAGGGAGTCAAGCGTTTCTGGACCGGACTGAATACGCACTTGATTTGAAATGGAGGAAGATGAACTTGAACGACCTGTTGCGCCCTTGTGTCCCATTGCGTATGCATTTGAGCCGATACGGTGTGGAAACCGAGCAGTGGTACGTCGCTATGTCGAACAGCCGGTGGTGGATTGGGGCGAAGAGCGGGTTGGCAACGCTACCTGGTGTCAGTGTGGCTGTTGTACTGCGATGCCCACCATGTCAGAGTCCATCTGCTGTTGTGCGCTCATAAGTGAAGTGAGCTACATAAGGATGTTCAATGAACTGACAAAGTTCTGTGTTATTTCCTCTTAACCTGAGGAATATACACGCACAGACGCACAGAGTCACACACACAGTCACGCGCGCGCTCACACACGGATGGAGGTGTGTGAGCGCGTGAGTGACTCGTGTGTATGCGAGTGCACTGTGTGTGTGAGGGCCCCTCTGTGTGTGTATATGTACCGGTTGATATAATTTCAACTCTGTCAAGAAGCTGATCTTGACCATGTATTGCGTGGTCAATCCTGCATCACCATGGCGCGCACATTTACCATACTGTGCCGGGAGGAAGATGTGTTGGGGTGGCAGTGCTTTCCCTGAAGGATGTCAGAGCGGAGACACTGGAGTGTCCCATCAATAGCTGGTAAGTCAAGCTAGGTTTAACCGCCGCCGAATGGACTGATAAGGTTAACCGTATGCAGTAACTTTACAACAAATACATGCTTCATGGTGTTGACAAGAGACAGGAATATGATGGCAGAAATTGCGAACAATGTTTCCATGTATAGTTTGTTAACATATAACGTTAGACGCCGTCTTTTTGTCTGGTACTAATAAACTTCACTAGCTAAACACTAAGTTAGCGTTAGCTAGTTATGCTTACAGCTGTTAGCTAATAATGACTGTACCTAACGTTAGTTAGTCGCTGGTTTGACCAGCTTACATGCATCTTGTTAACGAGCCAGTGTGATGCGAATATGTATGAGAGGTTTGACATGATAATATGATGGCAGATGAACGCTTTTTTATGCGTAGTTTGCTCTATCTTTCTCTATCTCTGTCGTTCACTGCGTGTTTACTGAACTCAGCCCAGAGCCAACCAACCCCGTGACGTCACAGGTTATAGTACTGCACAATGGCGGCGCCCTTGCCGCGAAAGATATAACTGTTTTCCTTTTTTTTTTTTATATGTTTACATTTGTCATGTTTCTTATATAATTATTGATTATAGTGGAAATCCATCTTGTAAATCATGTAAACTTGATTGAATGCTTCATTTCCCCTTTAATACTGACAAGCCACTATCTGTCTTCAAGCCAAGACTTGAGTGCAAACACAATTAAGCCCGACATTGACAACCTTAGCTCTCTTGAATGTTGTATCATTATGCTTGAAGTTAACTAATAATATTTTAACTGACAGTGTTAAAAAAAATTGTACTTCCACCGGCCAGAATTTTGATTTAGTAACTATATCGACTTTTCCTATACTAACTTTAAACTAATTTCCACAAGAGCAACTTTGATTTGCGCCTATAATTCAATGTCTGATATTTTAAAAATGGAAGCAGCACAAACAAAACTTTTATGGGCACAAACCAGCACAAATGGAGCACAAACGATTGAGACTATTTTGCCAACGTTTTGCCTTTTGTGGGCCAACTTCACGCAGGTTGTGTGAAGTAGGTACAGTTAATTAACTTGACTTGAAAGGATTTCCCATTAACATGAATGTGCTGTTAGTAAAGATGCACATGCTAGATAAGACTGCAGATACACAGCCGTCCTTAGTGATACTTGATGCTTTGACATACGCTTTACATTAAAGGCATGCTTTAGGTGCTCTGCAAATAGTGCTACCCAAGCGGACAATAAAATAAAATGAGACCAATATAATAAAAGGAATTTGCAGCACATCGTCCCAGCTCCAGCACAATCACGGATCATTGCATTTTTGGGGAGAAAACTTCAGCTTGCAATGTGCCACATTCCTTTACTTTTCCTAAAATACATTTTTTTTTTTTTTCCATTTTTCTGAAAGTACATCGTCTCATACATATACACAGTTTGACAAATGTACAGTTTGACAATGGCTGATGTTTTTCATGCTGCCATTCTTTCTCAGCTTCAGCTTCCTTTGCTTCCATCCATAACTCTTCTCTCATGTTGCTGCAGTGTAGTTCTGCTAATGTCTACCATGTGCAGCACCAGTGTGTAGTTGAAACTGCTTTCACTGCCACTCCTTTAGAGACTACTCCTGGTGTGTTCAGGAAAACCCTGCGTGTGTGCGAATGCAGGAGACTGCTGCCACCTGCTGTCTGCTTAGTGTACTGTTCTGTCTCTGCTCTGAAATTTCTATGTGAAGATTACTCCTACTGCTGAGTATATGCCAGAAATCTCTCCGGCTCTTTTGAGAGGTGTGCTGTGGCTTGCTGTGAATATTGGTTGGATTCAGTTTTTTTTTCTTCTTTTGTGTGTTACCTTAGTGAGTGTCTGTAGAAGGTGTGACTTGACAGTTTTGGTTTGTCGTGGCTGAGCATACGAGTGCGTGCAGTGTGGCGTAGTTTCCTCTTTTGTGGATTTGTGTCATTGCCTTGCAGCCAACGCTCAGCAAAATGCAAAGCGCATTGCATGGAGCAGTAGAGGGCAGAGCTCGTGCCCTGCTGTACCTGCCCCAGCCCCCATGGCAGCACCGGGGGGCAGCAGCTCACAGCAGTGTAAGTGCTAGACTGCAGAGTGTAGAGTTAGTGAGACACACAAGTGGCTTCAGGAAGGGGATACAATGGCTTGTGGAATGTGTGTTGTGGGGTGTGTGTGTGTGTCTCTAATTCAAACTGGAACAGTTACAATTTGTCTAAAATCCTAGTGTTATCTGTGTTTCAGTTTCTCCACGCGATGTATTGTTTATCTCAGTTTTCTCGAAGCCGACATTAGTATGCAGCCAGAGCAAGTGGTGCCCTCCTGCTGCCAAGGACAATACGATTTCTACAAACTTGTGTATTGATGCATCATCTGAGGCTATTCATACATTCTAACACAATAAACGAGTTCATGGAAATTTGTGACCACACGTCACTGGGTTGCCTTGCAGCATTTCAAGCCTAGAAACAGCTGTGAATAAATTCAGATTTGGAATATTAGTTATTTTAAAAGTGTAAGATAACAAATTTATGAAGCTTCCAGAATATTGAGTATAAATTCCTCCATACAGTTTTTGAAGTCGTCTGGGTTTTTTTTTTTTTAGTGTTTAGTCAAATGTGTGACTCAGATGCTTCCAGTAGTCTGGCATTAGTGATTGTGTAGAGTGTAGTCAGGCATTAGTGATTATGTAGCTTAATGATTGGTTGGGGTGGAATCTGTTAGCATGCATGTGTTGTTGTTTAAATAAAATTTCAGTATTGGGATCTCTTAATTTACCCATTACTGTCCTACCTCCTACCGCATCAGCGCGCAAGCAGGAAATCATCAAAATTACTGAACAGCTGATTGAAGCCATCAACAATGGAGACTTTGAAGCCTATACGTAAGTTCACACTCTTGTTAATTGAATTGTTCATACATTACACTAGTGAAACCTTTACTTCAGATATTAATGAGTGTTTATTCTTTGTGGTCACAGCATACGTGATGGAATTGTTTTATGTTTGGTTCATGCAGATTATGAGCATGTAGTATTGTATTTTTCAACCTGGAAATCTGTGTCTGAATATTTCTGAGGCTAGTTCTTTGGTGTCTCTTGTTTCAGGAGAATCTGTGACCCTGGTCTGACCTCCTTTGAGCCCGAGGCTTTGGGCAACCTAGTGGAAGGCATGGACTTCCACAAGTTCTACTTTGAGAACCGTGAGTGACCAGACCTCCTGTTTATTTATTGAGCTGACAAAAACAAAGTTGAAGACGTGAGGTTATAATATTGCTCTCTCGCTCTCTCTCTCTCTCACTCTCTCTCTCTCTCTCTCTTTCTCTCTCTCTCTCTCTCACTCTCTCTCACTGTAGTCTTGAGTAAGAATAGCAAGCCAGTGCACACCACCATCTTAAATCCTCACGTGCATCTGATCGGAGAGGATGCAGCCTGCATCGCTTACATCCGCCTGACTCAGTACATTGACAGCCAGGGCCGCCCGCGCAGCTGCCAGTCAGAGGAGACGCGCGTGTGGCACCGCCGTGATTCCAAGTGGCTCAATGTGCACTTCCACTGCTCAGGAGCACCTGCTGCCCCTTTACAATGAACTACACCAGGCACAGGTACACCACGCACACAGCAGTCGTCATTTAATCCACTCACGGTTGTCCTTAACCAAGGAAGAAGCCTGTCTAGCTACCGTATTTGGGCTGGATGCTATGTCCTGTTTCATTGTTCGGAATATGGACAGCTGTGTGAAAATGCAAGCAACTTGTAAATTAAACGTACTTCAAGGGAAGTAGTAATTTCTACACAAATAAAAGCAACACTTTTATTATTACTTAATTATTTTTATTATATAAAGTCCAAAGTAGCTCAGTGGTA
Organism: Noturus placidus; assembly: GCA_022414735.1. Taxonomy (NCBI): domain Eukaryota; kingdom Metazoa; phylum Chordata; class Actinopteri; order Siluriformes; family Ictaluridae; genus Noturus; species Noturus placidus. The sequence goes on from JAFFST010052842.1 coordinate 40,678, forward strand.
ACTGAATACCTAAACTGAGCACTCAGTTAAATGGTTTTTAGCCTGAATTCCCTTCTACAAGGTACTCCACAAAATCCAAATTTTCTTTATAGGAGCCTAAAATGATGTTTCTTGGGGGGGTAGTTGTGCATCAACTAAAGTGCAAAATGTCTCTCTTCCAGCTTGCCTGGATGATTGGAGCATGTCTTCTCAGTGGTCGGATTGGTGCCAGGGGCCCGGCCGGAAGAGAAAACATAAGGGGGAAAAAATCACGCAACAAAGTAAAAAAAAAATTTTAAGCCAGCTGAGGCCAGCACCACTTCAGTCCAACTGTAGCTAGATGTGGGTGCCGGCGATGGCAGTGGCCCTGCCCTCCGAATGCTGCATGCTTCTGATGCCCACAGGGGGCGCTGTCTCGTCCTTTCCCCATGAGCCCATCTCTTCTGCCCGTCGTTCAGCAAGAGTGTTTCAAGTATTAATATGTTGTACATTTTTTGAGATTGTCAATCCTCACACCGTTAGCAGGGCTGAAAGTGATGGAGGTTTAAAATCAGAAATGTGAATATTTCAGTGGCTAGTGGTGTTTATTTTTTTCTTTTCTTTTTTTTTTTGTTAATGTGTGTATAGCTGATTTCAGCAAACCAATGGTATGGGTGGGATATTTGATGAGCTTAACTAAATTCTTACTTAATATCAGAAGAAAATATCACCAAAGTGTAGAAATTAGACTTTGACATGAAGTTTTAACAACCCTTTGATTTGGTTGACGATTGGAGGTGTGTAGGAATGTTTTTAGTATCTTTTATTTTTTTTTTTTTTGTGTAGCTCTGGTTTTCATCTCCTGAATGATGCTGTATTTGGAAGTTCTTTGTGTTTAAAAAAAAAACGATTTTTAAAAGCAAGGCACGTTCTGTATAGTTCTACACTGATGTTTATAGCGAGAGAAAGAAAAGAGCAAGTGTGTATGGTGTTTGTACGTGATATGCGGCCTCACTTCGCACTCCTTGCTTTGTTGTGTTGTAAGAAGCCCGTACACACACACACACACACACACACACCGGCACACACGTGCCTAAACACACTCTGACATGTGTTCAGTCAGTTTACTTACCTGCTTGTCTATTTGCAGCTATATAATGTCCTACTCATTAGAACCTGAAGTTTCAGAACACTCACTCCACTTTATTCTCGTGTTCATAATCTCCTTCTGACCAATAGGAGGAGCTTAAATACTATTCACCTCACCGTGGCTCTCAGATCGCTTCTTCTCTCTTACACCTTTGAATCAGCTTCCTAGCGCTCCAGCTACATATGCTTATACATTTTTTGTTTTTTTTTAATCTAGACTCTTATGAAGCATGTTTGAATTGAATAGAAATGGCCTGTACTGTTTTGCACATAAGCCTGAGACGCTGTGCTGTTGTGTTCACATTGCGTGGACTTTTCTGGAACTTCAGGTTAGAATATCCCAGACGGACCCCGACACCAGCCCACAGCTGTTATACACTTCCTCCGTGTGTGTGTGTGTGTGTGTGTGTGTGTGTGTGTCTGCACACTGACTGTGTTGTTCTATTTGTGACGTACCGTCGGTTCTTCCACTCCCTGTTCCGTCTCCGGACTCACTGTGAGTGACGCTCGAGCATGTTTAACAGAGGAAAGGGAGTGCGAGATGGATAAACTCGCTGATCATGTGACCATCGGCTGACTTGAGATTGGAGAAAGCGATCATGCTGAAGCCAGTTGGTTTGTGGGTCCCTTTGTGACACTTTGTGTTGTACTGTTCTAATGTTAGTGTTCTTAGTGGTGATGTTTATTCTGGATCATATAATTTTTTAAAATGTAAATACGTACACAGTACCCATTCGTAGATGAAGGGTGGAGCCTAGGTTGTGCCAAACGTGCACATCCGTCCGTCCGTCATCCCTGTATCCACACACCACACACCCAAGCATACTCCTAGACACACTCCACCATGCACTGGTAAAATCAATCCTGTTGTAAATGCAAATTGTTGTGTGTAGGTTTTGACACTGGTGTGGCTGTGTTACTGCTCTCAAACACAGTGTGCTCCCTTTAAGGCATATCTGTGTGTGTATCAGTGTGACATCATGTGTGTGACACCTTTTCACTGTAGTAACGTAGATTTATGTGTGAATATAAGTGAATTTAAAGGGGCAAGGATTACAACCAGACCCCTTCACCTTGTTCAAAGCAATTCTGCTTATCGATCACACTTGATAGATTAAACAAAAAAAAAGAAAATATAAATCCCTGTTTGTCAGTCACACGGAGCTTAACACAGCAGAAAGTACACAGCGCAGCACTGTGACACCCGCCACCCCATCACACTGTGTTCCTGTTTTGCGCCCTGGTGCATTGTGTGTACAGTTCCAATGTGGTGATGTTTGGGGTCTCTGTAGTGTCTGTTCTGAGGCCCGTCGTCATGCATCCACACAGCCATGCGGAATGTTTATGTTTATATGAACAACACAACCCGGTCTATTCCATATTGAGTATAAAAGCAGAAAATTATCAAATTGATGAGAGAAATGGATGACTGTTTCAGATATATGAAAAGATGCCTGTTTGACAACGTGCATTTAGCTTGTAAAGTGAGGGTGAGCTCCTGATATGCTAGCTGAAATAGCTCCAACAGGCTGCTCACTTTTAACAACTGAACCATATATGCAGATGGACAGAAGGAGGAAAATATGCATGTCTACTCTGGTAATATTTTTCACTGTCTGTGTTTACTTAAAAAATGGAAAAATCTATCTATCTATCTATATGTATGTTACCTGCATTCTCGAGATAATTGAAAATGGCTCTGTTTCAAATGCTAAAATGAAGTGATGTATCACAAACAAGACAAAAAAGATTAACAAAGCCTTAGCCTGGTATGTTCCCCAGATTCTATTCAATTTATTGCATTGTAACCATATGATGGTTCTACATATGACTATACTCTCAGTTTTAATTGGATGCTGGATTTTTTTTTTTTTTTTTTTGCATGATCATACAATTAATAAAACCATTTAAAAATGAAAAAAAAAGAGTTAAAAAATATCAAGTGTTTGTTTGAATGTCTGTAGATCTTCATGATAGCTTTGTTATTATTGAAACATGGGAAAGTATTTAATAAAAACGTTTAAACATAAGCAGTGCCTGCATTCTCTTAATCCTGCTTTCAATGCATTGAAAGCATTACTGAAGGTGTGCTGTGGTAACCAAGATGTTAGCAGCAGATCCTGTAAGTTGAGAGGTGGGACCTCCATGGATCAGACTTGTTTGTCGAGCTCATTTACATTTACATTTATTCATTTAGCAGACGCTTTTATCCAAAGCGACTTACAAACGAGAGCACACTCACACACCAATGGTAGCAGAGCTGCCATGCAAGGTGCTAGCTTGCCATCGGGGGCAACTTAGGGTTCAGTGTCTTGCCCAAGGACACTTCGGCATGGGATCACCCGGGCCGGGATTCGAACCACCAACCCTACGATTAGTGGACAACCCGCTCTACCGACTGAGCCACAGACGCTCATTTCGGATTGAGATCTGGGGAATTTGGAGGCCGAGTCAACACCTTGAACTCTTTGTCATGTTCCTCAAACCATTCCAGAACAATTTTTGCAGTGTGGTAGCAAATATGTGGCAGCAAAAGCCAATGCTGTTAGGGCATAGCATTGCCATGAAGGGGTGTATTTGGTCTGCAACCATGTTTAGGTTGGTGGTACGTGTCAAACTAACATTTACATGAATGCCCGGACCCAAGGTTTCCCAGCAGAACATTGCCCAGGGCATCATACTACATCTGCAAGCTTTCCTTCTTCTATAGTGCCAGTGTAGCTCAGTGGTTAGGATTAAGGTGGTTAAGGTCCTGCGTGGTTAGGTCCTAAGTGGTTAAAGTCCTGCGTTCAAATCCCAGCACCGCCAAACTGCATGGACACTCTGGACAGCATGGACACTTTGACCGGTCTGCAGCTATCCAAAGCGCTTTACACTGTGTCTCATTCACCCACACACACACACCAACGGTAGCAGAGCTGCCATGCAAAGTGCTAACTTGCCATCGGGAGCAAGTTGGGGTTCTGTGTCTTGCCCAAGGACACAGTGCAGAACTCGCAGCTGGCTGTGTTTGGGGCGGCATGTGGAGTCATGTGCGCCGGGAATCGAACCGCCAACCATACGATTAGCGGACAAACCCGCTCTACCACCTGATCCACAGCCGCCCCAAACACAGCCAGCTGCGAGTTCTGCACCGTGTGTTCTGACACCTTTCTATCATAGCCAGCATTAACATTTTCAGTAGGTAGTCTGTGGGATCGGACCAGATGGGATAGCCATCATTCCCTACGCACATCGATGAGTCTCTGGAGCCCATGACCCTATTGCCAGTTCATCGGTTGTCCTTCCTTGGACCATTTTTGGTAGGTACTAAACACTGCATACCTGGAGGACCCCACACAACCTGCTGTTTTGGAGATGTTCTAACCCAGTCGTCGAGCTGTCACAATGTGGTCCTTGTCAAAGTCACTCAGATCCTTATGCCTACTCGTTTTTCCTGCTTCCAAACACATCGACTTGCTGCCTAAATGTACAAAGCAGACTGCAAAATATTCTGTGCGAATATAAGTAGGAACTACTAAAGTGTCTTCCTACAACACAAGGAAACATATATAAAATATATTATCATGTATAAACAGTATCTTTAATAATCAGTGAGCATGGTCATTAATAATGAGCTCAATGTGCTGTGGATTGCACGCACAAAGCTCTTTGTAAGTTTGGAGCAATAGAACTAGTATGCAGATAAACTGACGTGCATGAAAGCCCTTCAGTTCAGCGAGCACTGAGACACGCATACTTCCTTTTCCCGTGCTTACCAGAGTCTACACTTTGTTAACAACTTGAAGTGGAATGCTCATTTTTATAGACCACACTCACTGATACTGCTCTGTGCACTCAGGTGGGCTGCCCTCATGCCCTCTATTGAAGATACTGTTTAAATGTCTTGAGCATAATTTATGTAGGGGTGAGAAGATGGATTATGCAACAATCCCTGGCTACATATCCAAGATGTGACACATTTGATAACATTTTACACAGAAAGGCATCTACAATATTAAAGCCCTTTTGATTCCAGCCATCAAAAGCAGTCTTACCTCTTACAGTACAAAGCAGCTTTGTGGTAATATTATGTTAATGTGTCGGTCATCCATTACATATAGGACTGGGATGGTATTTTTAGTATGGTAATGCGCCCCTATTTTACCCCCTCCCCTCATCTCTCACATCAGCCTGTCTTGATTGACAGGACAAGTGTAGGCCCTCCCTTTAAGCAGTAGAGAATTCCACCATGTAAGCAGACATTGGTAGCAACCCTCTCCCTCCTTCTCCCTTCTTTTCTGCTCCGCCCCATCACAAAGCTCCAGTTCAGGGAATGAGTGCAGGGCCTGAGTGTGACTTTGTGTGACTCGGGTTGGCAAACAGAAAGTCATCTCAGGAATATTACAGTAGCTGTACGGTGAGTGTTCTTCTCTGAGGGCACCATGTAAAGATGAAGTGAGTGCCCTCTTCCCCAGACCTTCTCCCTGAATCCAGGAGGCAACGCAGAAGCATGGTGATGGAGGAAATCACTATTACGCTCTCCGGTGGAGCACCATGGGGCTTCAGACTTCAGGGGGGAGCGGAGCACCAGAGACCACTGCAGGTTGCCAAGGTATGGCTCATCTGAAGTCTAGCATGAATTATGATCCTAACAAAGTATGTCCTATTTTTTTTTTAAGACACCTATTTTTATTCATCTGTTTGCAAGTCAGGCTACATGCCTATGCTTCAATTCCTAAACTTCATCCTTTGAACAATCCATGCGAGGCCAAAGGAGAGACTGGAACATTTGTGTCTGGTCCGATAACACTGAACTTTTATTCTCCTAGAATGCACTGCAGTCTCATAGTAAATTACTGATGATATCCATTCTACTTTAATATATCCCTTTTCTAAACTATTTTAGCTGTTGGTTTAAAGTGATTTTAAAATACAGAGCATTTTGCCTGATTTTATATATATATATATATATATATATATATATATATATATATATATAAAGTGGGAATATACATATTGCTTTTTTAAAAAAAGAATAATACTTCAAACATGTCAAAGCATTAAAACCTCTTGCAAATTTTTACAAACTTACTGCATCACTCCACATTAGTGGAATATTTCCGAGGAATTAACTTTCTCCCATTTTGGTGGTGTCCTATGTAAGCACAGGATTTCATTTCCTGTACTATGCATACAGTTAGAATTGTTGACCAAGCAGAACTGTATTTGATAGCAGGCTATTCTCGGATGTTCGAGAATATCATGCAAAGAAGCTTTCCCAAAGGGTATCGTCTTAATGTCAAGATATTTATTTCGTAAATAAAACTCACCTTGGCTGTGTTTCTACATTCTGTAAAGACTGTTAGTGATTCTTTTGTCTTTAGAGCAGGGGCTGACAAGCATTTTAGTTTTTAGACCCCTTTAACTGTAAACAAAATGTTTACTGACCCTGTCAATATGGATTTATTTAAAAAGATATTGAAATATTAGGCTCATTGTATGTTTACAATAATATTCTGACATTATCCAAGTTGAGATTATTTATAAACCTACTTGTTTTTGAGAAATTTTAGTTTATTAAAAATTTTAGTTTATTAAAATAGTTCAAGCGACAGATCAACCATGCTCATAACTTGATAATAAATCTAAGAAGTTCTTTAAAATGGCAAACATAGACCCCCTGACTATGCTACCCAGACCCCTCCCACACCCCAGTTTGAAATCCAAGGTTTATATGGACATTTGCTTGTGAACTCAACTTGGCAAATTGTTTTGAACTGTTCAATCTTATGAAGGGATCATGCTTGGCAGAAATCCTCTCTCTAGTAATACAACACCATATATATATATATATATATATATATATATATATATATATATAATTTTTTAAACTGTATCTGAGCAATTGATCCCATGCTTGGACTCTGGCTTCAGGACAATTCTTGTGATGTTTTCTGCTTGTGTGGATGTGTCTAATCACATGGTCTGGTTTTCTATGTTTTAGGTTACTAATCAGTCTCCTTGTGCTTCTCAATCAGAACAGAGAGAGCACCTGTAAACCAGCTGTTCTGTAGAAAACCATGTCTCTGGTGTGTTGCAATATAATCTCTACAAAGCCTGAGTGGACTGAGTCACAGACTGATGTCCCATTTGCAATTAGGAGAAATTATATGTTGAATGTACAACTCGGACCTGAGTATTTTTAAGTCTCATCATCAAGTTGTAATGTGTTTTACAGTAGGCATTATCTACTCAAATAGAAAATACAGAAATGACTGGCTTTATGTTTCCTGGTTTTATTTGGAATATGAATTTGAATACGAGTGTTTGTACGTATATATATGTGTATATATATGTGTTAGTGGATTAGTGGACAACCCGCTCTACCACTTGAGCCACAGCCAACCCCTGTGTGTGTGTGTGTGTGTGTGTGTGTGTGTGTGTGTGTGTGTGTGTGTGTGTGTGTGTGTATATAACCACAATTCTGTAAATGTTGATGGAACAGTATTATGAAAAATGCAAAAAAAAAACAACAAAAAAGAGTCATTTGAAAATTCAGCAAGTGGAATTTCCCCCATTCATCCATTATGCATTTCTTCAGCTGCGCAACTGTACGGGGCCTTTATTATCTTATTTTGCAGTTCATAATGTGCCACACATTCTCAGTAGGAGACAGGTCAGGACTGCAAGCAGGCCATGCTAGCACCCGCACTCTCTGCTTACGCAACCATGCGCTTGTAATTCAGCCGTACGTGGTTTGGCGTTGTCCTGCTCTGGATGGCAGCATATGTTGCTCCAAAATGTGTACATATCTTTCTGCATTAATGCTGCCCTCACAGATGTGCAAGTTTACCATGCCATGGGCACTGACACACCCCATACCATGACAGATGCTGGCTTTTGGACCTGACGCTGATAACAGCTTGGATGGTCCTTTTCCTCTTTTGCCTGGGGAAAGCAATGACTGTTTTGTACAAAAACTATTTGAAATGTTGACTTGTCAGATCACAAAACATGATTCCACTGTGCTACTGTCCATCTCAGATGAGGCCGAGCCCAGAGTTCTCTGGTTCTGGACAGTGTTGATGTATGGCTTCTGCTTTGTGTGGTAAAGCCGTAACTTGCATCTGTAGATGCAGTGGCGAATGGTGTTTACTGTGACACAGGTTTACTGAAATAATCCAGAGCCCATGTCAGGATCTCCATTACAGACTCATGACGGTTTTTAAGACAGTGGCGTCAGAGGGATTGGATATCATGCACATTCAGAAGTGGTTTTCGGTCTTGCCCTTTACACACAGATTTGACCAGATTCCATGAATCTTTTAACTATATTGCGACCTGTAGAAGGTGAAATGCCCAAAATCCTACTGATTTGTCTTCGGGGAATGTTTTTCTCAAAGTGTTGGATTATTCGCTGATGCATCTGTTGACAGATTGGTGAGCCTTGACTCATCCTTGCTCTTGAAAGACCAGGGCTTTTTGGAGGCTCCTTTTATACTATAGTTAGATGATTGCCTCATCTGTTTCACATCACCACCTTAGTTCAACTTGTCACAATGTTGTTAGTCCTACATTGTCCCTGTTCCAACTTTTTTTGGAACATGTTGTATGCATCAATTTCAAAATAAACGTTTTTCTTCAAAAAAAAACTATGAAGATGATTGGGTAAAACATCAAATACCTTGTCTTTATATGTTTATAAGTCAAAGTACATTTACAAATCACTCCACTTTGTTTTATTAGCATTTTCTATACTGTCCCAACTTTTTCAGAATTGCTGTATACATTACATAAAAGTACAGTAACTTAAAATAATTTTGTATTTACCGTTGTTTCTAAGGTGACTTTTCAGAAGTCTCGTAGTTTAGCGTATTAAAATCCACTGAATGCCATCACTGTTGTTAATCACCTGAAGATGAACTCTGTGCAGGTAAACAGGGTTCAGAGTTTCACATGATATTAGCACTAGGAAGTGAATATCAATAAAAGATGAGTGCTATGTATAACATCATTAAGTAACTGATTAAAAATACTACACGGAATGCTCATTGTGTTGAGGTGTCCGATTTGGGGGGAAGGCTTTATCTGTCTGTAATAATGACCTCTTGTATTTTATTGTATTTTGGAAACTACTCCCTCCTTTTTGCTGTGAACGGATTCGGTCAGTTAAGCGCCAAAGCAAGGGAAGCTAATTCTTAATATTCAGGTGTCCTGTCTATGGTTGCCATCTCCCTGTACTGGTGTAGGTGCGCAAGCGCAGCAAGGCATGCAGGGCTGGACTGCGAGAGGGGGATGAGCTGCTTTCCATCAATGAGAGCTCCTGTGAGCCTATGTCCCATGCTCAAGCCATGAACTTCATTGATAGCATCCCTGGATCACTGCGCATTCGGGTAAAGAGGTAAAACCTATCTTCTGGGACCTTCACTGAGAAGCTCAGAGAAGTGCTTTATATTATTCCAAGATTCACTGTATGGCCAAAAGTTCATGGACACCTGACCATTACACCCAAATGTGGATCCCCAAACTGCTGCCACAAAATTGGATGAACACAATTGTATAGGATGTCTTTGTATGCTGTATCATTACAATTTTCCTTCACTGGAACTAAAGAACCTAGCCAAAAACCTGTTCCAGCATGACCATGACCCTACGCACAAAGCAACGTCCATGAATACATGGTTTGCTGAGGATGGACTGGAAGAACTTGAATGGCCTGCACAAAGCCCAGACCTCAACCCCACTGAACACTTTTGGGATGAATTGGAATGCCGACTGCAGCCAAGACCTCCTCGCCCAACATCACTGCATGGATTCATTAATGTCCTTGTGGCTGAATGAGCACAAATCCACACTCCACAATCTAGTAGAAAACCTTCCCACATAAGTGGGGGACTAAATCTGGAATGGGATGTTCAGAAAGTATGTATGGGTTTGATGGTCAAGTGCCCACAAACTTTTGGCCATACAGTGTAGAATGCACCTGCCATGTGATACCAAAATATGTACTTTAGTTAGGTAAACATTAGCATTATATTCGTGATATTGCTCATTTAAACAGCAAGTAGTTTTATGTATATAAAGGTTTCCAGGTGTTTTGTTGTGCTGTCACTTACCCTATTTTACCTCTTTACATGTGTGTCAGGGCACCGGCTGGATTCCAGTCGGTGGTTTTGGTGGCCCGAGCGCCTTCTCCTCGCATCGATAAAGAGTACCGAGCTGCTCTAAAGGCCAAATCTCCATCCAGCTCCAAATTGCAGCAGTCTAGTGTTCAACAAGCATACTACAGCTCATCGCTGTCTCAGACTGTCCGCAGTGGCGTCACCTCCCCATTTGGTAGTGAGGCCTACTATGGAGAAATAGACAGTGATGCAGATGTGGCAGCCCATGACCGTCAACGTAAGCAGAAGCGCCGCAGCCCCAGTAACTCCCCAGGAAAAGCAGGCTATACTTCTCCTGAAATGGGAGAAGCCTCTGAGATGAGTGGCTATGACAGTGCACCAGATGTCCAGGGATATACCATGCTGGGGCATGGCTCTCAAGAGGGCACCCTGCCTGGCGTGGTTCGCCGAGAGGTGGTGTACCAGCCCCATCCATCTGGAGCCTGGTCCTCCCAGACCTCCACTGAGACCTCATCCATGAGTGCAGATGAGCAGAGTTCTCATGACCTGGTATTGGAGGAGGACTGTGAGTCCCAGGAGCCTGCTAATGTGCCACTGGTGTCTCCGGAGAGAGCGAAGGGGGCGCTTAGGCTGAGCTCTCATGGCCAGTTGGTACCCATGGTGGGGCCAGTTGATAAACCAGTGGACGAGGAGCTCACAAAAACCTACATGGATAAAGCAAAACAAGCCAGTGAGTATCTAAAACATTGGACCTTATAAGATCATTATTTTACAAGAATCATATATCTGAAATGGATGACATGCGAGTCTCTTTATTGACAGTGAACTGCATCTTCGCAAGGACATTAAGGCGGTACTTGTAATCTGGTTCAATTACACAATACCATTAGAACAACTGTTTCTCCTTTATGTGTGGTTTGTGCATTTAATACCACTGTTTGGCATTAGCATATGATTTAAAAAGACAATGTGATGAGCTACATGGAATCACTTGAGGAGAAAAGAGCCAGATCTTTGAGTTGAGGCCAAGGGTCTATATTTGTCCTGTGGCTGTGTGGATGAATAACCTGAGTGCTTCTTCGATAGGACTAGCCAAATCATCTCCAGCTGCTTTCTGCTGTCAAATAGCAGAGTCTCCCCTCTGCTGCTCTTACACTGCCATCTCATCTCCCTTTTTAGATTAGAACTGCTTTCTTATAATCTCTTTATGTGGATGAACAAATCACTTTTTTAATAATTTTTTTTTGTTATTGTCATGTGAGAATGTTTCATTTCCTTATACTTATTACATTTGGTGGTGTCTACAGAATGCTATTTATAGGATGTGCATGTTGATACCTTTCAGATTTAACAGACAGGCAGAGTTATGACACTGATCATGGGGTCTAGGTGCAGAATTGATTTGCTTATGAGTGCATCATCAGCAGCAGCAGCTCAGTTTAATTATATAAAATTAAAGAGAAAAACAAATCCTAAAGCATATGTACAAGGCATGCCACCAATGTTGTATATGAAAATGTAGCACCTCATACCCATGGCCATTTGGAGAAGCAATGTTTCAGAAACAACAAAGGAAAAAAAATTCTGGCTAACCACCAAATCAAGTCCTACCCATTAAGAGCAAACTCAAAGATTGTCAATGTTCTATGTTAATTTGATCAATCACAGGCATGTAAAGCATATTTTCTGTAGTCATGGCACGGTGCTTATTGAATGGTCACAAGTAGCATGTTTTTTTTTTGTTTTTTTAAAACTCTTTGGGTTAGATCTGTTCAGTTAAGACCAGGAAGTACTGCATGAAGGGAAGGTTGATTTCAGACATTCCAGAAATGGTACTGTCTGAGAGTTTAATTCAAATAAGTAATCCACTTATTATTTTTATGAACACTGTGCACGATAAATTTCCTTCAATAGAAGAGTTAACATAGGCTTTAAATTGACTGCGATACAGTGACTGCAGGATCCAGGATAACTATATGTTGCAGCTTGTAATATGTGATTCTTTGTATTATTTAGAATTGAACCGTGGTGATACACCTCAAGACAAGCAGGTGAAGGAGGCCCGGAAAAAGTGTCGCACTATTGCCTCTCTGCTGACTGACGCACCTAACCCCCACTCCAAGGGTGTCCTGATGTTCAAAAAACGCCGTCAGCGCTCCAAAAAGTACACACTGACTAGTTACGGTAGTGTAGATGAGGACATGCAACAAGACTCTCAAGAGGAGGACAGCAACTTCCTTGGAAGTGAATCCGAGGTGGATGAGGAGGGATTCAGTGCTGCACCTGATCCCACATGGGACAGTGACTACTTGGATATTCTGGAGAAGAGATCAGCATCTAGAGGCCTGGAAGGGAACAAAGCGGAGGATTCACTGAGCGCTGGCCTGAGTGACACCACAGGGAGGGGGGCAAAGCTGTTTGAGCAGCAGAGGAAGAGAGCTAAGGATTATGACAAGAAAATTTCTGTCGCTCAGGCACAACAGAGTCTGATGCAGATCCAAACCCAGCCTGAAATCCAAACACACAAAATGCAGACATCAAATTTGTCTGTACAGGTAAAACACCAAACGAAACTTGGAATCCAGCCACCACCAGTTCCACCAAAGCCCACCATACCACCAGAGCTGATGATGCAAGAGGAGGCTTGTGCTTCCAAGACACAAATCACAGGATTCCCACCTCAAGTAACCCCTTGCACTATTAATGAACATGCTGCCAGCATAACAGTACCAGTTTATACCCTGGTGCCTATGACAAACCAACCAATAACTGCTGCATTGGCTACAATGCCTCCACCTACAGCTCCTCTGCCTGAGTTACCAGCAAGCTCAGTGTTGAACCGCACAGCTCGTCCATTTGCCCCTGGGTTCATCAGCCACAGAGCAGCTACAGCACCAGTTATGTTTCGCCCTAACACTGCTAAAAAGACTCCCAGGCCAGTCTCAGTGGCAGTGATGGCTCCCCGCGCAACACCATCTGATGAGAAAGTTCTAGAAGTACCTTCTGCCAGTTTCACATTGAGCCAAATAAATGCTGTTGTTCCTGCTGAGGTTTCCTCCACATTAATCCCTGTTCCCACTGAGCCTCCCCCATACTCTACTACACCAGATCCTGCAGCCTCCATTACTCCACATCCTCCTTCATCAATAGATTATATTCAGCCTTCTATAACACAGATTATAGTGCCTGATTCCTCTGTTCCTGCCAGTGTCATTACAGCTACTCCTCCTGCTGGTCTCCCAGATCCCACTACCATAACCTCCATTGTATCCTCTCAGTCCACTCTCACTGAGCCTTCAATGATACCTGTTGCTCACAAAATTTCTGCAGTATCTGCAACTCCTGTTAGCTCAATGACTCCTCTGTCTCCTGTAGGGTATCGAGAGAAAGCCACAGAGGTAGCTCCTGCAGTTGGTGGGAAAACTGGCATCCTTCGGGATGCTCGCCGCCGTTGTGCCAATAAGCCACTGTTCAAGGTGTTAGAGAGCAAGAAAAACTCACCCAATCCTGAGCTGCTGTCTATGGTGCAGAATTTGGATGAGAGGCATAAGCAAGCATACACTGAGCCTGTCTCTATTGCTCAGGATTCATACAACTTCGATGACCGGAGGGGACGGATTGCACCACCAGTGGCTCCTAAACCACGCATCATCCCAGAGATGTCTCAGATTCCTAAGGCAGAGGGTAAAGGTGCTGAGCTATTTGCAAGAAGACAGAATCGCAGAGATCTTTTTGTGATAGATTCTCCTCAATCATACTCTCAGCAGCAGCAGTATACACAACCCCAGTCTGCTATGGCTATGATCCATCCATGTGAGCCTTCATCCTGGAAGTACTCTCCAAATGTCCGTGCTCCCCCACCCATTGGGTACAACCCTCTCCTGTCCCCTTCTTGTCCCCTGGGATTACAACGTGGAGGAGAAAAGAGTTCTGAAAGAAACTCCAAGGTGGGTAAGAGTGGTCATGGAATCCAGAAGGAAGGTATCAGGGCCATAGACTTCATGAGACGGCAGCCTTATCAACTCAACTCAGCCATGTTCAGATTTGGAGGTGATTCAAGCACACAGTCCTTAGGTCCCTCCTACCAGAGGCAGCCACAGATGGGTCACACCTTAACCCAACCCAGGGCGGTACCAGTGAAGGCAGCAAGAGTGTATGAGATCAAACGCTTCTCTACTCCTACTCCTATGTCAGCTCCAACAATCAACCCCACAGTGATTGCCCCACGTGCACAAACCACTCTGGCTGAACCCCTGTGTCGCACTGACATGACCTCCCCTATCTCAGTTTCTCCTCCACCTCAGCCTACACCTGTAACTACTGCCATGTCTACACGAGCTCCAGGTTTGCCAGAACTCCCTAAAATCTCTGCCACTTCCATATTTCTTCCTACCCCATACACACCCCAGGCCTCTCTATCCAGCATGTCAAGCCTAAGCTGCAATGGTCTCCAGGCCACCAAACAGTTCAAGAGTGCTCCTGAACTCAGTTCCCTGCCACCAATCCCCCTGAAGCCTACAGTCCAGGCACCCAAGCCACGCTTTATTGCTACACGGGTGGGAGTACAGCCTCATGTCTGGAGGCCTGGAGCTCTGTAGATGCCTGGAGCTCTCTAAAACTAGTGGAAAGCCTTCCCAGAAGAGTGGAATGGGGACTAAATCTGTAATGCGAAGATCAACAAGCACACATGGGTGTGATGGTCAGGTGTCTACAAACCTTTGGCCATATACAGTAGTATATATATAAATGAACATAACTTGTTTAAAAACACTGGTATTTGAGTGTTCAGAATTTTTGTCTGATACTGAATTCATTGTACCATTTATATAGAATGTACAAAATGCCCTATATAATTATCATTCTTTGTTTAGCACCCAGGTATAAAACCTAAAGACATGCACCACAGTATATATAAGACTAGCTATATCAAAGTTACTCAATCACAGTGTTTTTAGCCTTTCAATATGCATCTCATAATAGAGATAATCCACACTGTAGTCCATGGAAGATAATCTTTCAGAAATGTCAACAGTGTTGTGAGCAGAGCAGAACAAGATTATTATTAAACGCAATGAACCCCTTACCAAGAGTCTTAGAAGAATTGCAGATAAGGTACTGAAGAAGAACACCACAGTGGAGAACTGGTTAAACTGACCATAAAGAAATATCATTGGGATTTGAGTTGTTTGACACATTATCAAAGCTACTCACAGTCAAATCTATTATTATTGGCACCTATCAATAGAATGGTCAAAATACTATATAAAATGAATGTTTTATGCTATTTACATTTTCTACTAACATCTGGACAAACCACTTACCTTTCTCTAAAGATGATCTAAAGTTATTAACAGTAAGAAAGGGACTGCAAATAATGAGAAGCCCTAATAGCCACTATAAAATATGGTGGTGCATCAGTGATGCTTTTAGGCTGTTTTATATGGTCCTGTGTTCAAACTATACAGCATATATATTATATATAGTATATTATATATACTCATATATTCAAACAAAAATTATCACTCACTATGTACTTTATTCATTTTATATATTCATTTTTGCTAATTATCATGAACGGTGCCAAAGTTATGGAGTCGACTGTAAACTTCTATCTGTTGGGTCTTTTTTCTGGGACCAATAAGCTTTATTAATGTTTGAAAATGAAATGGAACTGCAAGGCGCTGGCTAAAGGAATAAGGTAAGCTGGATCCCTGCTTCTCATAAGCAAATCAGAAATTATATCTGTCCTGGCAGACCCTGGAAGGAACAGGTGCATGAGCGTCACAGCCTATTTGTGGGAGCAACATAAACAGCAAACCAACATTATCCAAATGGGCTCTAGCACTTGTGTCTCATTCACATTGTAATAAACAAATAAAATTTATTTAATAAACATGTGGCTTTAAGAGCTCAATCTAGCAGTGTTAAAGGTTATGTGGGCAAGACAGTCCAAGAGATGGGTTTGAAGAGCCTTCCAATTAGTTCTGTGTTCTTATATAAGCAGTCACACCAGGCATACAAAGTGACCACTCTACAGGACTTTTACATGCTTATTAACTAGATCACTGGAATTAGACATAAGGTTCTTGTTGTCAGTCGTGTTGTATTTTGGGTGCTTTGAGATGATGATGTATTCCCAGCTAGATGATTGTAACTTGAAGTGATATTTGAGTGTGAGCTTCCAAAGCCACTAGTGAGAGAAAGGTAAGCAGAAAGCCAAGATGATCTCTTAGGGTTATCAAGGCAGCACTGATTGAGAAAGTAGCAAGTAGTACAGGAACTCATTACAGGAGCGTATTATACTACTCAATGTATGAGATGATGAGAGAATAAATGATGAGGTACTATGGATAAACATTATGTTCCTCAAGGCATATTTAACTTTTAATAGACTTACCATAAACCAAAATAGATAGTGTTGAACATGTCACATTATGAGCTTGTGTTTATTTTCTGCGTATATTGATTTATGCACTCTTCTGTAAACTGTGCACGAAAAGCTTGATAGTAATCATTGCACTAACATATTAATTATAGTGTATATATTAATTATTGGTATATCGTTTGAGATTAGTAGAATCTTGGGTAAGTGTGTGTGTGTGTGTGTGTGTGTGTGCCAGCCACAGTGATAGTGAACTGAATGACTTTTGATGAAAAGATGTATTTTTCAAGAAATAAAAATAAACTCGAACCCTTTTGATCGACTCTGATTTCGTGCATCACACTGCCCCCTAGCCATAGCTTTGGTATTACAGTTCACTACAGCAAGAGTTGGACAGAATAAATTAGATAACTACCCTGTCTGACCACACGGAGGCGACCTTTCCCCATTTGTCAACTGATCATATACTGTGCAAACAACCTGGCCTGATGCACTGAAAGCTTAAAAGTAGATCTCTTTGATTTTGAGGGGGGAAAAATCCAAATCTATCATATATAGATCATAGAGTAAATGACCAAATACTGTATATACAGTTCAAACATAACATCACACTGAAATGAGCACTTATACACTTAATACGCCTAGTTTTATTATAACCATAGAAAACCATGGTAACTTAGCTTGAATATGTTGGAATTGCAGTATATGCAATATAAAGTTTAAGTGTACTCAAACTAAAGCTCTTTGTCTATGACTGGTGGTCAGCACAATACATAGTAGGAAAGAGCTATTCACAGTTAAATGCTGAAGCATAAACTGGCATCATTTTAATCCTATATTTAGGGCTATTAATGTTCATCTACTTTTTCAGCTTTCCTATTAACCCTGTGATATATTTGAATATGGTCATTTAACTTTCTGAATTTCTAAAGAAAGAATAGTTCTTCACCAGGTCAACTTTGTTATTAATGTAGAAATCTGCTTTCTCTCAGCTTCATGGTGGCAGAATTAAAGATGTAGGTCACATGTTATACTGTCAATTTACACTTTTTTTTTGCACTGGTGTCTTCCATATAGAACTGTTCCATTGTCATGCCTAGTTAGCATACACTGTACTGTTTGTTTATTGTCCTGTGGATTTATTGTACACTGTTGCCCTCGCCTCACACTGGCATTTGTATTAGCACTACATGTAGTCCTGTATACAGTGATACTGCATTGTTGCTCCAAAGTCCTGAAGAAATACATTTTTTTCAGTGTATACAACTTATATAGATGAATAACAATAAAACCGATGTGACTTGATCGTGACTGGGAGTAATGGGCAGAGTTGGAAATGCAGGCAAACAAAAACCCTATTATCATATTTAAAGATCATGTGGTCACAGGTCACTGGCCTGCTGTACAGATGTGGAAAGGTGAAAATCTTTCCTGGGGAAGAAGCTAATTAATGCAGGAGGAAGCAGGACAAATCTACTGCCACCCTCAATATTTGGAGCAGTCCTTGCTGTCAGACTATTTGATAACTACTCTCTCTCTCTCTCTCTCTCTCTCTCTCTCGCTATATATAGAATCATGAAGCATCTGCAAGAAAGATATTAGCTTCTTGATATGACCATCAACGCTTACAGCCTGAGACCCCCCTCAATCCCCTACTCTGTCATACACTCCACGTCTTCCACCCCCCTCTGAATTTGCTATTCAAGTCCTGACTGGATTTTGCACTCCCCAGGATCTTGGTCCAGCCACAGGTCAGTGACACCCTGGGATTTATAAACTTTTGATTGAATCAGAAGTTTTGCCTCTTCCACTTGAGACCACTTCTGTACAGGAGTTTAGAACCCAGGTGAGTGGATCACAGTATGTGGGCTCTGCCTTTGCATGCGCCGTTTAATAGTTTATTGGCTGCAGAGATTATATTAAACCATTTTTTTTTTAAATAGTACTCCTTGTGAAAGAGTATTAATGATTAAAGACAGCCATGCAGTGTTAACTGTGTATGATTTTAAAAAGTTTTCAATGCAAACTTTAGGAAAGGATTCATATCAGATTTTGGTTCCATGTTTAAAGGCGCAGGCAGTGAGAGAGGGAATGTGCTGAGCTGCCCTCTACATTGCCTGGCTGGTGATTTTATATGGAGTGTAAAGCCTGGAATATCCAGCTCTGGCAACTTGAGCTGAGTGGTGCACAGGTTGACAGTGTTTTACAAGTATAACAAGATCTTTCCCATATCCGCCCAGCTTAGACTCAAATGCCCAACTTTTATATCAAAATGTGCCACTTCTGTAGAGTTAGATAAGTATTTTTGCACTTGAGTTTGTGAGAGACTGAAGTCTGCTGTCACATCCGTGACGCCACCACTCGCTGCTAAAAGGTCTTCAAAATGGCATTTAAAAATAGCTGGAGTAGATTGAATTACAGACAAGTGAATGCAATGTTTGCTATTAGCAGAGTCTTGAGGTGAAAGAGATACTGTATGTTACATGAATTTAAAATTATATGATTTACAACATATATAGAGCTATGCCCCTTGTATGAGGCAAGACAAGACCCAATTTACACCCATAAACATGTGGGTACAGATATCATATGAGACTTTTATTCTTCTACACAAAAAGGCCAATTAGACTGAAAGCAGTGGGGTGGTTATACAGTTTCCTTTCTCAGGCTTCAGTGTGGAATGTGAGGTCATATGCACACAGACAGTTATATGCACACTACTACAGCAGCACTGCAGTCACCAGATGGTGCAGCACTCCTGATTAACTCACAAAGAATGTTTTTCTTATGATTGATAGTGTAAGACTTGGAGATGAACTGAGATCAACTTGGTCAGACTTTTCTGAACACAAGAAATCGGGACAAAAACAATATATTTTATTCTATTAATGTTGAAGTTTTTTTTAATCATCTGAGAGATGGTAACATGGTGTATCACTTTAGGCAAATAAACTATTATAAGGTAAAGCCTGGTACATTTATCATACATTTTTACTTTGCCTCTTAGATTTCACAAGCTAATAGTGTCATATAAAACCCTTCTAATTCCACAATATCTAATATCAAATTAAGGGAAAGAATTCTCAGTAATTAAATCCGAAGACAATTTTATTAAAAGTTAAACTGAGTGTTGCCTATTTAACAATTACATTCTATCTTACCACTTTTGCTTGGTCCGTTTCCCCAGTTTGGAGTCATGCCTCTCGCTGGAACACCTGCCCCTCCCAACAAGAGGAAAAAAACTGCAAAAGTCATCACTGACCTTTCACATATCACTCAGAATGGTGAGAATCCTAAAGACGTTATCTCTGACTGTAATGCACATTGAGAAACAATGCTGAAGATTCATGTAAAAGAGCCACATATTTATCTCAAATGTCATTTCACATAGTATAAAGCGTTGGGAAGGCATTAACACTCACCATGAATAGAAATAATGCATTCTTAAGTTGAATCTACAGTGAGTAATACTGAGGTTAGTGAAGAGACTTTCATGTGGTATGTTTTTTATGTTCATGTTTGTTCAGCTCACCTCATCTGTGAAATACTTGCTGTGAGAGCCAATATGGGGAAGGAGGGGGGGGGGGTTATCAGTAGAGTACAACAATGTATTCAACCACAGGGCCTTTGACTCTGTGGCAGGCCAGACAGTGAATCTCTCCATGACTAAACATTCAGGTCAAACTGGGAGAATAATTAAAAAAAACTGTATTTATAATAATGTTCATTTGTGGGAGACATTCAAAGTTTCAGGGCTTGTCACTGACGTTCTGCATGGCTTTAACATACAGTATATGGCCTAATGAGGCAAAGATTGACACACAGAGAAACACTTAGCCTACAGACTTCACAGCAGAAATGGCAGCTGTCTCTTAATTATCACAGAAGTGCCTCTCACATCCACACAGGGGCTTAACTCATGCTGAAAATACTTTAAACAAGATCCAGTGGGAAATTAAAATAGTCATTTTTTTTTGTTATTACTTTTTCTCTCTTTCTTCCTTGTTACAATATATTCCTGTTATGGTTTTATAAGGAAAATGGTGCACATGGGATTACCTCTTCATTGAAGCATTTATCTGTGTTTCATTATTCATTAGGTGTCTGTTTTATGTTTGTGCTTGAGCCAAATCATTTGTAGGTGATGAAATGATCATCATAGTCCTAATTTGCAGTTCCATTATGTATGAACCAGTTTTTAGATCACTGATGTGTAAACTGGTCTAAAAACTGGAAAGTCTTGCTTACCTACATATCAAGTTGCTTCCTTTGTATGGCACTGAATCCTGGTGGATGCTTTTCCAGGAAAGTTCATATACAGTGCAAATAAGAAACAAACATGACTTTAAGCACATCATGTGAGTTTACTGAACATGGAAGGGATAAAAATATACAAAGAATCCACCGGTCACAGTTTACATGATGGCAATCAGTTTAAGTTGAATTGCAATGATTGGGCATGTTGATTACTGTTACATCTAATATCCTTCATAGTAAATACCTTTAGAACATCGCAGTAGTTGAGAAGATTTTTGAAAACAGGGCATTCTCAATATTAGCTATATGCAGACTAGGACAAAGAATTGTGGGATGTAACTATTCATCTCTGTCTGCTTCCTCAGAGTACGAGTCCGAGCCTGAGGCCTCTGAGTTTGACTTGGGGACGAAGATCAGCACACCCAAAGATTTAATGCTGGAGGAACTGTCCCTGCTCAAAAACAAGGGCTCCAAGATGTTCAAAATGAGGCAGCTGCGTGTGGCGAAGTTCATCTATGAAAACAACCCTGATGTTTTCAACAGTGACTCTATGGTGAGAATAATCATGCTCCACAGAGTACACAGTACATACTGAATGTGCTCATTTGTACCCATTTACATGTCTGAGATCTCTTCTCACAGGATAATTTCCAGAGGTTTGTCCCTGGCACTGGGGGCCAAATGGTGGATGTTGGTGGACGTCTGGTCGGTGGATATCTTGTTGGTGGACAAATAGTTGGTGGACATATAGTTGGTGGAGTTGGGCATGCACCTGTGCCTCCTCCCAAACCAGGTAGCCGAGGTACAGGGGCAGGAAGTGGAGTTGGTGCAGGAGGAACAGCTGGCGGAGTGGGTGCAGGGGCAGGCGAGAGTGCTGGCTCATCAGCTGATGGCTCACAGAGTGAGTAGTAGAGAAGACTCCAGATGGTGGCCTCCATACACCAGCTAGATCAGTTATACTCACTTCATTTCCACTCTTAATATGGGGCTAAAGATTCTGTTTGAATAATATAGGTGACATTATTTTGCCTGCATAAGGCTACAGCTTATTCTTTACTGAACTCTTACACACTTGATTCAGTTTGGAAAACAATAAATTGCAGTAGCTCTAGAACTCTGCTTTACAGAATTCATCATCTGGGCCAGTAACCTGCCTTCTTTTCACAGCTTCTGTTTTTATCTGGTTGAATATCTTCACAGGTGCACAAAGCACTAAAGCTGCTGCTTTAGCAAATGAGAGCAAAAGAAAGGATTACATGAAGACGTATGTATCACCCTGGGAAAAGGCCATGAAAGGCAATGAAGAGCTTGTATCTACTATGAAGCCATTCATGCCAGGACCCTGTGTTCATGGAGACATGCTCAAATATAAGAGTTTTAACAGGTGCCACACTATTACACATGTTATTCACACTACCTGCTAGGATCTCAAAATTGCTACTGATAATATTTTCAAATAAACAACTGTCATGACAACTGACGACCATGCTGAACCCCTACCCCCAATAGAAACTCTCATAGCATTTGAAATGGTTACACTAGTAATACTGGGAATTGTGTTGGTTTTAATGGAAACTGTAATAATAATAATAATGGTCCCTGTGGGTTTCTACTAGTAATTTGTTGCCTTCTATTGGTGGCATGGTATGTCTAGTGGATACAAGGGCCAACAAGGGTAATGGTTAGCCTGTGGTTTGTAATGGTATTTGTAGTGGAAACCATTTCTATTGGTTCTTTTATTAAACAGGGGAATAGTCCCAGTGAGTGAGAACATTCAGCTCAACTCAGCATTGAGAGCTGATTCTTTCGGCCCCCACATGACTCATTTCGGGGGGGATTGTGTTCTTCCAAAACCAGACAATTTTTGGTCTTTACTTACTGTATATTTAAACTGTTCAATAAAATAGCATTATGCTCTGTGTTGCATTAGTTATAAACATTAAAACTGTAAAAACAGCTAGATGTTACATAATTTAATTGAATAAACTACATTCCTACATTAATATAACTATTAGTTTCACTAGATCAGGCTCTACATCATTTTCCTGTGCCCAACAATGTAAGTTTCACTGGATAAATTTCAATCACTGAATTGTAAAGTTGCACTGTGTGTGATTAACAGCACCGGAGAATCGTGAATACAGAATACTGAGAACTTTTCAGTTTGAGCATAACAGCACAAATTTGTTTTGTCCTGATTTAAAATTAAAAGTCTCTTCAGAAATGAGATTCAGACCCCAAAGTTCACCTAAAAGCCGGCTCAAAGAGTCGACTCGTTCGCAAATGACACATCCCTACATTTGTGGGAAATATGGAGGCTAGCTAATGACTGAGGCTAATGAATTAGTTAGCTAGCACAGAGCCGTTAAGTCAGTGTAAAAACAAACAAAAAAACCCCAAAACAAGCCATAATAGCAGTAGAAACAAGACAAAACTGTATGGTATACCATCATTTCCCTCAGATGTGTTGGTAAATTCTTAAAAAAAGATGAACATCATTTCACTGTTATTACTTTCAGCATTGATGCAAACCAATTTTTCAAGGATTCCAGCATACTAAGAAATTTTAATCATAATAATAATAATTATTATTATTATTATTGTTATTATTATTATTATGTCACAACTTAACTCAAATAAAAAACTTTCTTCTGAATACCAGAAGAGTGTAATATGAAGGTAACATCATTGTTTTTTTGAGGCAAACACAACCATCTTTCCCATCCTCCTCCTTTAGGACGGCTATGCCCTTTGGTGGCTTTGAGAAAGCTTCTCAGCTGATGACCTTCCAGTTGCCGGATACTGAGGCCGCAGCAGAGCAGCTGGAACCTGCAGTGGTGTACCACCATGACATACACTCAAGACCCTCCTTTAACCGCACTCCCATTGGCTGGGTGGGCAGCGGAGACACAAGCAACGTCCACCTGCAGATTGATACCATGCCATTCGATGGGGAGACTGATGAGCTGTGAGGAGTGAACATCTTAGTCCTTCAAAAAGCTCACTCGATAACCACTTCCCTATACCTGCTTTGCATTTCTCTTTCTCTCTTTCTATCTCTCTCGCTCTCTCTCTCTCACACACACACACACACACGCACGCACGCACGCACAGTGCTTCCATATATGTCATTAAAAATATATTGTATTGAAATATGTGCTTCAATATCAATGGATGCCTGTGTGTGAAATCAATCCTGAACCATGTATCCATGTGTTCTGATTCATCCACTGTTCAAAGTGGGATACATGGTTGCGAGACTGAAAATGTATGTGTAAGTAAAGAAAATGTAAAGAAAACAGCCAACAAAAATTATTATGGCTACAATCAAACTGAGTCTTAGAGTCTTAATGTACTAATTTGACTAATCTCTTGTCCATGTGTGCCTTTTACATCCAAAATCCTGCCATGCACATGTGCTGTACTGAGATTTATGTGTTGATAAGTGAGTACCAAATTATCACTCAAGAATTCTAGTACAGAACATCCAGTGCTAAAATGTGGTTAACTAATTTAATTAAGCACCTGATCTTCACTGGAACTTATTCAGCTCCAGTCAAATGTAACAGAGGAAAGTATTTACTTTACATTTAAATTTATTCATTTAGCAGACGCTTTTATCCAAAGCGACTTATACAAATGAGGAAATACTTCAAATTTAGTTTTGAAGCTGTTTAAGTAAGTGAAAGACATCTTGGCTTGATGATGTGAGTATGCTATATGGTTCCCTACTGTTGTTTGGCATGTTGATGTAATGAATTATAAGAGTTTAGCACCACCCCTACTTAATAAATATTTGATAGCTGATGGTTACTTTGTCTTTTTCTGTTCTTTCTCTCACAGGCTGAGATTTTCATAAGTTTAAGAAAATAAATGGAAAAATAGATATGCTATAATACGTTGCACATTTCCTCTTATTATTAATAATAATAATAATAATAATAATAATAATAATAATAATAATAATATTTTAAATAATAGTTGTGGTCATTGTAGTCTATAATAGAATAGCTTTGTCACTCTACAATAAAATTTGGTTTTATTGGTGTCCAGATGCATATGTAAAATATAAAGAATCACAGTTTATGATCTTACCAGGTATACATCTACACATGTGCAAAGTTGCAAGATAAGGAGTAAATATCGACTTAGCAGGTGTTCATGCATGTGATGCATACTATGTACTGCTTAATGTATAAAAATGCACCGCAAGATACATTCTCTTTTAAGCCCTTAAGGAGTTTCACAAAATTAAGCTATCATGTTTCCGAGTACAGTTTCCTTTGAGCATGGATTTGGTTCACAGCTTCAGGGTTCCCCAGTTCAATCCTGAGCTCGTGTTACTCTCTGTGTGGAGTTCCACACAGTTTCCCAGTATCCATGTGAGTTTCCTCCATGTTCTTTGGTTTTCTCCAGTAAATGGATTGGTTATGAGTGAGTAATGGACTGGCATCTGATGGGATCACTGGGATATGATGCCAGAGTATGGATTGTAAGGAATTATCCTTTTTTTTGTTTGTTTGTTTTAAAATAAAGCATGTTTTATATAGACATGGGAAATAGATTATTATGTACAAAAAGACATACTCTATCAAAACAAAATGGCAAAATACAGAGAAAGAAATTTTACTGTTACAAATGCTGTTTTAGATCTAAAATACTTATTTATATATATATATATATATATATATATATATATATATGTGTGTGTGTGTGTGTGTGTGTGTATATATGTATATATATTTGTATATGTATATGTGTGTATATACACATACTGTACATACATTTACATACATACACTTTTTGGGGCGGCTGTGGCTCAAGTGGTAGAGCGGGTTGTCCACTAATCGTAAGGTTGGCGGTTCGATTCCCGGCCCACGTGACCTCACATGCCGAAGTGTCCTTGGGCAAGACACTGAAACCCCAAGTTGCCCCCAATGGCAAGTTAGCGCCTTGCATTGCAGCTCTGCTACCATTGGTGTGTGAGTGTGTAGGTGAATGAGACACAGTGTAAAGCACTTTGGATAAAAGCGCTATATAAGTGCGCCATTTACCATTTACATACAGTGCCTTGCGAAAGTATTCGGCCCCCTTGAACTGTTCGACCTTTTGCCACGTTTCAGGCTTCAAACAAAGATATAAAACTGTAATTTTTTGTGAAGAATCAACAACAGGGGGGACACAATCATGAAGTGGAACG
>JAFFST010052842.1:79499-91999 GCA_022414735.1 Noturus placidus
TGTGTTTTTGTTTTTTTTAAGGAAAGGGAATGAAAGCCAAACAAGGCCACTTCATTAAACTTCTTAAGAACGCAAAACTAGATAATGTTTGTTTGGCCATTAAAATGACGAGATTTCTTGTGTTCATGTTGGTGAATTTCCTCCTTTAATCATAATTATGGATGAACTAACTAAATGAAATGCTAGAGCTTTTCTGTGAGAATAAACAGCAGGTTCTCCCAGGCGTATATAGAAAAGTGGATCAGATTATTTAACACTTTTGGCACTGTTCACTAGGATAATGTTCTACAGCTCAGCTTTCCACTTTGGCTTGCGTTTCATAAACCCTGGTAAAACATGTAAAGATCAGAGTTCGTATCGCTTTGAACACATAATCTCATGAACCGTCTTAATGCTACAATGCCTGTTCTTGAAACTTGGCCTGGGTTTGTTCATTTTCATTTTTTTGCTGTTTTGAGCATAAACAAAGTGACCACACTCTCAGTTTATGTAGATGATGTACTCGAGTGAGAGAAATGAATTTTTAAAATTTATTTTAGATGTGGCTCAGTCTACAGTGCTTCAGTCTCTACCCCGTCTCTTAGTGATGAACTCCACACTGTCTCTGCACTGACGTCTGCTCACTTTCTCACTCAGCAGTGTGAAGCATGTGTGAGCTGTTGGATAATAGCTCAAAACTGAAATAGAACATAATGAATAAAAGTGTGTGTTCATGTGTATGTATGTGTTTCTGAATTTGAGAACAGCCCCAATAAACCTTGCTCCTTGTAGCCTGTTGAAGCAGCTAATTTCACCTGGTGAAACATTGTGTTTTGTGTGTGTGTAGTGTGTGTGTGTGTGTGTGTGTGTGTGTGTAGTTTGTAATGTGTGTAGGGTGGGGGTGTGGTGTGTGTGTGTGTGTGTGTGGTGTGATTATTTTGTTGTGTTTGTGTGTAGAGTGTCTGTAGTGTAGGATGGGTGTAATATGTGTGTGTGGTGTAGGATGGGTGTAGGGTGTGTGTGGTGTGTGTAGGATGGGTGTGTGTGTGTGTGTGTAGGGGTGTGTGTGTGTGGTGTAGGATGGGTGTAATGTGTGTGTGGTGTAGGGTGTTGTGTAGTGTAGGGTGGGTGTGTGTGTGTAGTGTATGTGTAGGGTGTGTGAGTGTAGGGGGTGTGTAGGGTGTGTGTGTGTGTGTGTAGGCTGTGTGTAGGATGTGTTTGTGAATTTGAGAACAGCCCCAAAAACCTTGCTCCTTGTAGCCTGTTGAAGCAGCTAATTTCACCTGGTGAAACATTGTGTTTGTGTGTGTGTGTGTGTGTGTAGTTTGTAATGTGTGTAGGGTGTGTGTGTGTGTGTGTGTAGGGTGGGTGTGTGTGTGTGGGGGTGTGTGTGTAGGGTGTGTGTGTGTAGGGTGGGTGTGTGTGTAGGGTGTGGGTGGGTGTGTAGGGTGGGGGTGTGTACGGTGGGTGTGGTTGGTGTGTAGGGTGGGGGTGTGTACGGTGGGTGTGGTTGGTGTGTAGGGTGGGTGTGTGTGTGTGGGGTGTAGGGTGGGTGTGTGTAGGGTGTGTGTGTGGGGGTGTGTGTGTGTGTTCCAAGTTAGATTATTACATAACCTTACAGCCGCTTTGATTTTCCCTTATGTTCATGCGAGTGAATAAATGCTGCAGCTCAGCCATGTTTAACCTACTGTGACACTCACCGGTAATAAAACATGCAGAGTTTTTTGTTCTACCCACAAACGACAAAAAACTTCACTGCTACAAATTAGGACGGTCCCAAAATGTTTGTTTTTAACGTTGATTTTGCAAACTATTATGTGAGGAAAATGAAATATTTTCTCCAACTGACCACCAAACCATATCTCCATCTGTCCCTCTCTGTTCGACTTTCTCTTTTTTCATACAAATGCTTTGTTCTGGTTATTATTGAAATAAAATAAGGATATGCCCATTATGCCCTTCTAGGAAGATGCATCTAGGAAGAGATTCGCTCCATAATTCTTGGAACCCTTCATGAAAATCAGCAAGAATTAATATATAAAAAGAATGACATGCAAATGATGTTTTGAGATCAGAAACACAGGAACATTATCTAGTTTTATTTAAAGCAGCGTAGTTTACATGTTTTATTTAAACATGCTGGTTTCAAAATGATAAGAACCTATAATCCATTTGTATAGTATAATAAGCATCGGTCTCTTTTGTGTTGAAGGTTCTTTGCTTTTTTTTTCTTCCATGTTAATGGAAAAGGGATTTTATGTGCAACTTCATGTTTGTTCCCCATAGAAACCAGACTTCCTGAGACCTGAGAGCAGATATAAAATATTATAGGCTTTTCAAGAATCACAGTTTGTTGCATTTATTTAAAATATTCCTTCCGGTGTCACAATTTGTCACACATTTGTGAGAGAAAATACTATTATTATTATTTTTTGAGTGATTTTTGGTTAGAAAAAATGTGAATTGTCTATTTTTGCAAACGAATAATGCCAATCATTCTAGTATGACGTGTGTGTGTGTGTGTGTGTGTGTATGTATGTATGTGTATATATATATATATATATATATACTGGAGTGGCATGCCTGCAGTAAGTTCTGAGATGTACTGATGCACAACCTGAACATTGTAATTTCACTCTAACTAAGAAGACCATGGCCTGGACCATGTTTCTCTACAACAGTTTAGTTATCCAATATGTGAACGTGCAGATGCAAGCAAGCATAGCTCACCTCCTTCCATAGTTTGAAGTTGTTAGCATTCTTTATTGTCTGATTCTGATGGTGGTCTGTGGAGGATGTGATTTAGCCTTCAGTGACACTGCAGTTTGTTTGTTTTTTGCTAGAGTTCCTGAAAAGCTGCTATTATGTCTAAGTCATTTCTGCAGGATTCAATGTCCTGGTTCAATTTTGCTATGACCTTCATCATACGCTTTGGTGTATCTCAGGTGTTTTTAATTCCATGCATGTCCATTTCGACAATGCACTGCAGGTTTGAATTTAATTAAGCTTTTTATCTATTGATTTGACATTAACACTAAATATTTTGTGTGTGTGTGTGTGAAAATGTGGCGATCTGTGTTGTAGTACAGTCTAAAGTGGGTATACAGACTAGTCTCCTTACTCACTCACTGTCCCCTACCTTTAACTCAAGTCCTGCTCGGTTTCACATCCCTGACATTGGCAGATACAGAAGCTGACTATTGCTAGCTTGGTAATTTCCGCTAGCTAGTCAACTGGATGTGGTAATATTCTGTTAGACATGTAAAAAAAAAAATCATTTTATTATAATTTACAATTATTCATATAATTGGTAGTGTTGTCTGTATCATTCACTTGAGTTTTCATTCATGGCAAACTTTTTTTTTTTTGTCTTGCTGCCCGGTAAATTACGAGTTAACACTAAATAAATAAGTCAGTATGTAGGTAACCACAGTGTTAGAAGTCTCAATGTATACTAACCACCTCCATTAAAAGTGAGTATATGGTGTATACATGTATATGGTTTTAACTACACCAATCTGTATTCAACACACTAACAAGCCTCGCAAAAGAAGTCAAGGCTCCAACTTGGAGCATATTATATTTATCCCAAGTTGCCCAGGATGGGAATCTTTGCACTTACAGTTAGATTTACATTTATTTAAATCAGATATAATGGATGCATCTGTCACTTGGGTCAGTGGTCATGCCTTTGCCCTAATGGTCACCTGAGGAAGCTGATAGCATGTGGTGGGAGTTACAGTTGAGCTACTCTCCATATGCACCCTCACCCCCTTAGGCCTCTGTTTGGTGTCGCTGTTCTTACTCTGCAGTTACATAATGGATCAGCTGTATTAAGATGGTTGTTGGTGTTGAACTCATAAGTTCACGATGAACCGCTTTGTTTGTTTTTTCTTGTTTGCTTAGGAACAAGCAACTGCAATAGCAAGAAGTAACTCTTGTCCGTAACATGACAAGCTGCTTTATTTGTCTTATTATCTTCAAGAGCCAGAAGAGAGAGGGAGCAGTGATAACAGGAACTTGTTTCGTGGACATTCCACAACATTAAATGCAAAACTATAAATGGTTGTCGTGTCAAATTTATGTTTTAATTAAAAAATGTTTTAATTGTTGGCAAATTTCTGTGGTATAAGAGAAATGAAACATGCTGCTATTGTAAAATTACTTTGGTGTGATTAAAGGCATCTGCTTTGCGTTGGGGTGCATCACGGCACATTATTTTCCTATAACAGCATGCCTCATTATGTTTCATTCCTTACATAGGAAACTCAGGACTGTACATTTATACTTTTTTGCGGAGAGAGACAAATCTCAAATCAGAAATACAGAAAATTAGTTAAAATAATGTCAGAACAGTCCAGTTTAATGGGAAAAGGGCACTCTGAGAACTTGCAGCACATGAATCCCTTTCTGTTATGCCCATTTACCATTTATTTTCTTTGAGCATGGATGAAAGAGAGATTAAAATTCTCATTCTGTTTAGTGATGCTACCGATAATGCTTGATGACACATGATGGACAGAAAGCCTAATTAGCGTGTGAGCACTATGTTTTAACCGTATCTAATTAAAATTCTGCAGGCTGAAAAGAGGCTTAGCTTTTATAATGCCATGATGTGACCTCATGCTGTTCGATTATGTGGTAACTTCAAAAATAGGTTTTTAAATGTGTGTTTTTTTTTTTTTTGTTTTTTTTTCCAGATTGTGAATATTGTAATTGAAGTACTAGTTTGAGGGTTTAAACTGAATCGAATTTGTACTGAAAAGCAGATATTACTTTATCTAATGGTGATTTTTCACTATTAATATCACAGCATACACAAACGGACCGTTTTTGTTCCTTGTGATACTGATCCATCTGTAATACCCAACACACCTAATGTATTGTTTTCTACAATTGTTTTCTAAGATTTGTCCTGAGGGTATGCAAACCTTGACTATACTTGACTGTGCACTATTTAACTTAGGCCTGCTTTTTTTGTTTTTGTTTTTTGTAACTAGGGACCTTCAGTAGGTCATTAATCACATGAGCATCTTTGTGTGTGTTTGTTTTATAAAACAAACCCTGGATGTCTAGGTGAGATTGTTTGAACAGTTGTCTAAGCCTTATATGAATATATTTGCATGATTTAACTTTTTAATGAATTATATGCTTTATCTAGAAGTTTTTTTCTAAAGAGGTATTCGTCGTGAGCTTTATGATAGTCTGCAGCTGAAATCACTTCCTGTATTTCATACCACGTAGTCTGCCAGTCTTATTAAAGTAACTAATAAGCTAATACTAATCTTGTGAGCTTTGGCCTTCCTTGAAACGATTTAAACGTTCATAAGATTACATCATGCATCAGTCAGTTGGACTGCCGCCATTCCCTTTGAACATGTACATTGTTTTAAGTCCTTGTTGTTAAATGGGAGACGCCGGTATATGAGTGTCCTTTATGCTTTTGTAAATATATTCATGTACAGCCAGTGTGATGGCATCACAATCTGTGTTTATTGTGGTGTGTCAGAATTTGCATCAGGCCAATAGGGAACGACTCGCCACGTGGGCCTGTCTCTTTAAAGTTGTCAAGGTGGGAGGAGCTTCCTGAGGAAACAGGTGTGTGTGTCGATAGGGATGATGTCATTGTTTCTGGATCACCTGGAAAAACTTGCATTCAGGCTGCTGGCTAGCAACACGCACACAAGACAGCTGTTCCGCACAGATCACCTGCCAACCTGCTGTGAGTATAGAAACTTTACCTAGTTGTGCCATATCTTTGGTACTGAATATTTTATTTATATTTGGAATTTGAAATACAGGATCTATATCTGATGAGTGTTTTCACCTTCCTGAAATATAACCTTACCCATACAACCTCAGCTAAAAGTGCACTTTGTACTTTATATTACTCAGTTGAAAATGCTTCAATGTGCAGTTTATATAGCTTAATATGCTTTAACAAGGGTAAGATATATGGCGGACTTTTACATGAATTGGCTTCATTGTAAATTATATTACTAAGCACTTGATGTCATTGCTGCTTTTATGTGGATGTAGTGTTTCCTCGTCTCTCTTCTGTAGGCCTTTTTCATTATTTACTGTAGCGTAACTTGTTCAGAATAATGCTTCCCTTGAGCCAAATAAAAATGAAGATGACTCTGGGGTAAATCTCCACATAAACCATGCTTACTCTACTTTTGCAAACTCTTAGGCCTAGTCCGTTTTAGGAACAGGAACAAAACTATCTCTTCCCTGCTGTGTTTTGTAACAAGAAGGCCTGTCCGCTTCGGATGTACAGCTTTAAGCATATAGGTGTGCGTACTGAGGTCGCCCATTGCTTCTCTGTTGTCATGGAGTTGTACAGGTATAATAGTGTATGTGTGTTTGTTTAGGGTTAATGACATGACTGTGAGTAAAGGTTGACGCTCAGGGGGAGGTGTCATTCTGAGGCAATGATGTCATGTAGGAAGTAACTCTTGTAAAGAACAGAACACACCACTCATGCAAAGAACCAGGATGTTCATGTTGTGATCACTTAGTCACTATCATTATCATACAAGTGGCACAAATGTCTGTTTGTTCTTTGCACTTTAAAACCCCTAATTTGCTGCTTCCCTCTTCTGCTTGTATTTGGTTGCAGTGAATTGGACCATGTATGGGAAAGACCTGGGGATTTTGCAAATATGAAAAAAAAACAAACTATGATTTCGGTTTAGGCAACATTTAAACTTTCACCCTCCGTCAAGCTACAGTGGTCCATAAGTAAAAAAAACACATTAAAAAATCAAACATGCAAGAACAAATCAGGTAACACAACAACGAAACTGAAGAGAAACAGAAGTGCAGAACAGAAAGGGGGGAGATCATGTCTATCACAAGAAAAAATGAATTGCCCTTTTCCAGTCTTTTATATAGTTAGTCTTGTGACCAGATTTTAAAGCAAAGTGAATTTTTTAAGTATAACTCGGCTTCCTTTAGTTGGATTTTCAGCATACTCATATAAATACAGTGCAAAGTTCACAGCATGTTTAAAATATCATTGTATGAATGCACTTGATCATTATACACATGAATAAAAGCAGTAGATTTATTTAGTCTATATTTTCTCTTAATATAAGTATCCTCCTGCTCGCCAATCAGCAACAAGCATGTGATGTTCACTAGGACCTACACTTTCCGTGTTGAGTTAATGCTGCGGTGTTTTCGGTGTTGCTGCGGTGTTTTGGGTGTTGCTCCTGTGTTTTGGGTGTTGCTGTCATGTTTACAACTTCGCCATTGTGTTTCTGGTTTTGTTGTTGCATTTTCTGATTTGCTGTTGGGTTTTTTGGTTTGTTAATGTGTTACAGCCCACCATACTCACCTATACACACGCAATACAGTTCATACAAGAAGCAAACACACTGTATATGGTTCTAAAGCCCTCAAAAGCACTCTAAGCGCATTCATCAGCACAGATATTTGGCTTTAGTAGACGGCTCAGCCTGGCCTTTTCAGGGTGACGAGAGAGGGAGTTGGCGTTTGAACGGAGAGGGAATGCATTGTTATCAGGAAGGCTTTTTGTCTTCCAGCATCAGCTTTCTTTTGGTTGAATAGCTTTAATGTGGGAAAATGTTCTGTTCCCCCTGCCTCCATACTCAGTAACACTATTGAAAAAAATTGTGATTTATTATTGTTGTTGTTTTAATTGTTTACATCTGGCTTGATTTCAGGTTTTCAGTTTGTTTCTTCCTACTCTGTGTTGTGTATCAGGAAGCAGGCTTTCCCGCCATGCTGTGTGTGTTGTTTTCATGATGTCTGTGATGTTCATGGCATTCGGCCTGTACGAATGGAGCTATTTGGACTTGAGCGGACATGGCTTTCAGATTTTGGGTGAAAATGGGCTCAGATTCAACATGCAGAACAAGTCGCCTGTAGTCGAATTGCTTAAAATTCTCAGCTGTGGTTTGAATATCTGTACTTCCAAGAAAGGATTTTGTTTGTAAATTCTGCAGTAGGTGCTGCTTGGAATCCCATAGAGGAATCCCATAGAGAAGACAATTGTGCACATATCCAGGACTGGCTCTGGCTTCTTGTTTTTGTGGTTTGAGAGCTTAGTGAGATCCAGATCTTCAGATATCTCTTTTGACATAGTCTGGAAATGGACTTCACATGCATTTTGATGCTTCAGGCACTGGTGTGGCTGAATGACTGTTGATAGTTCATTAAAGTTACTGTATCACTTTGTTTGATGAAACAAAAACCTTCAACATCTTCCAATTAAAAGTTCTTCATGAGCTCGTCTTCCCTCCCTTCCTTCCTCCATGGGTTCACTGAAAGCCAACATTGTTGGCCTGCAGCAGTTCAGAGTCAAACAGGGGCTTTGTTCTCCTTCATCCATTATTGTGTTTTATTGCAATATAAGTGTTTCATCTACTGTTGGTAACACCTTTTATATGGGAGCCATTGAATGTGCTTTTTTTCGTCTTGGTTTTTTTTTTTTTTGCTTCTATACCATCCTTCCCTCATAGTTAGGGTTGACCTTTTGTAAAGTGTGTTTAAACATGGAACTTCTGGTTGTAGATCACTGAAATAAACCAAATCCATTAAACCATTTATTCCTTTGTAGTGCTGGGATGCCTTAATGGTGGTGATTAATCAAGACCCAAGTTTCTTTTTCCAGCTAGAGTGACTCAGGCCTGTAACATGAACATTGACATAGAAGCGATGATTATATTTTCTTAACCATGTGTGTGTGTTAAGTTTTCAGACATGTTGTCTAGACTGGAGCTGCCAGTTTGGCAACTCTGTGAGCCAAACTATAACACACGGGTACAGCTGGTTAATTATCTCTGGGTGGAGAATGAGGTTGTGGTTCAAAGTATAATTTTCACTCGGTCATCATAAGGGGCCAATAAGCAGTTTGGGTCTCTTAAAATTGCTGCGCTTGCAGAAGACATTTGGTGATTAGAGTCTGTCTTAAAGCTCTGGGCTTTATGGGCTTTCGTTATGCCTGCTGGAGGAGAGAAATATTAACTTCTGGGATCTATTACATTACTCATGTATTCTATTCATCTCAAGCCAGTATATAGATATACCGCATATATGGATCACTGTATTGGTTACATCTCGTAATAAATAACAGAAGCTGGTTTTCATTATTTCAAAGCTAACTTTAGGGGCAAAACTCCTAAATAATACATTGTTTGGCTCCTTCTTTTCTTGGCGCTTGGTCAGCTTGTCAAACCAAATAACGTCAAATCAAGAACGCCCAAATGCATGTGAATGACTATATATTGATTTTTAGAGTTGCCACATGAAAAATCAATATATTCTTCCCTTGTTGCTTTTATAATTAGAAACTTAAGGACAAGCCAATTGCACTTGATAGGGTGGAAAAAATGGAACGACATGAAGGTTTGAAAGAAGAGTACATACAGTATCTCACAAAAGTGCGTACACCCCTCACATTTTTGTTAATATTTGATATCTTTTCATGTGACAACACTGAAGAAATGATATTGTGCTACAATGTAAAGTAGTGAGTGTACAGCTTGTGTAACAGTGTAAATTTACTGTCCCCTCAAATTAACTCAACACACAGACATTAATGTCTAAACCACTGGCAACAAAAGTGAGGCTTGAGGGGAGTACTCACTTTTGAGATCCTGTATGTATGTCGTAGCTGTGACCTAAGCCAGATGTTTCTCTCACACTCCATTTTATCCGAGTAGGATCAATGCTGCTTGTTGAAGAACAGCTACAGTGACACACATTCCTGTCATCCTGCTCCAAAACAAGAGTGACGATGACGTTTTGTTTTATGTGATATTCAATCCCTGTATATCTTCTGTGTGCCACATGGTGCATTCAGGAAAAAAACATAAAACCCACTAAGGCTGATTGACTCATTACATTTACATTTATTCATTTAGCAGACGCTTTTATCCAAAGCGACTTACAAATGAGAGCACACTCACACACCAATGGTAGCAAAGCTGCCATGCAAGGTGCTAGCTTGCCATCGGGGCAACTTAGGGTTCAGTGTCTTGCCCAAGGACACTTCGGCATGGGATGACCTGGGCCGGGATTCGAACCACCAACCCCACGATTAGTGGGCTAGTGGACAACCCGCTCTACCGACTGAGCAACAAGTTGTGTATTAACTGTGGGTTTTACGAGCTGACAAATGTATTCCAGTTTCTCATTTATAATGGCTATACCACCTAGCACTACACAACACCTTAAAACAATATACGTATAAAGCCTTATTTCTGCTGTTCTCTCATTAGCCATTGTTGGATATCAATGAAATAAGAGATGCAACGAAATTTCGGCCGCCGAAAATTTTCCGTGGTTGGCCATAAGAGAAAAAAGGCTGAAAATATATGCTACCCCACCCCTCGGTGCTCGGCGCTCAGATTTCACTCACAATCTAGCCGACGGTTATCATCGCATTGCACCATTACTAGAGCCGTGATTTAAAGAACATTACTTTGGCATTGGAGAAAAAGCAGCGTGCACAGGAAATAATACTGGAGGCTGCTGAAGGTTTAACGCGCAGCACGGAGGTAAAGTGTACCAGAGAAACGGGTGTGTACAAGTGATGAGGCGCGAACTCCCTCACTTTCTGACATGTTCGACAAGATTCTACGGGAAAGCACCCCCAATCCACAGCAGCGCCACAACAAGCGCTTTCCATTTATGCTTTCCATTGCTTGTAGCTACGCTTTATCTGCCCCGAGAACCAGCACAGAGATGGTTCAGCGCAGCACCTCATGTTCTTGATGAGAATGGGAACCGTCTCTTCTGCCAGAAAGCTGAGCAGCTTTGTTTCTTGAAGGGATACCTGCCACTTTTGCTTAAATAGAAAGCAATACAATTTGCTATGTGTATAGCAATTACATTAAAATTCATGTAGCCTGGCAAAACTTGAGGCTATATCTGTTGTTTACAGTTTGAGGTTGGATTTAGTTCTATTGCCTCTGTTTTGCACAATAATCTTTAATTAATATGGAAATATGTTTACATGAACAGAATAGACACCTAGTTCATTACTTGACTGCTGTTTTGCATCTCATAATAGTTTTCTAGAATTTTACATTATTTGGATAACTGGATAGAAAAAGTGTTAAAATTGTTACAGAACTGAATGAAGAAAAATATTTTATATTGCTTTTGTTTGTGTGTTCATTTCAGTAAAAGTGTGATCTTTTTTTGGTTAAAAAAAAAAGTCTAATTAATACAATTATAGCAAAAACTATTTTAAAATGGGTTTCTAAAAAATTAATTTTCGGTTTAAATTTTTGGCCATATGCATCCTGAATTTTTGGTTTCGGCCCAGAATTATCATTTTGCTGCATCACTAAAATAAGCCATACCCCTGGTTCATGATGTCACAGGTGTGACTTTAATGTCTAATGTGTTTTTTGGGAGATAGATTGGTAACCCTGCTGAAAAACACAAAACAATAGAAACCCTCATGGAGTTCATAATGGTTATAATGGGAACTATATTGGTTTTTAATGCATCCTAATGGTCCCTGTGGGTCTCTAGTGGTAATTTGTTGCCTTCTATTGGTGGCATGTTGTCCAGTGTGTCCATATGTCCAGTGCATACCCTTATGGACCAGTAATGGTAATGGGTTTTATGGTAAGCGGATGGTTTGTAATGGTATTTGTAGTGGAAACCGTTATGATTTCTGTGATGGTTTCTATTGTTGTTTTTTTTTTCCCCAGAGAAAGAAATGATCATTTGTTTAGACTCAAGACGTGACCGAGTATCACATTGAAGTTTTGTTCAATTTTTTATTACTTGTAGTACTGGTGTTGCTCTGCTTCACTTTGTTCCTCCTCACAGTAGGGTTCCTAACACCATTTCCCTGATTTATTTTTTTATTTAGCTGGATGATAGAAGTACTGATAGCATGACCCAGTTTCCAGTGAATGTGGTCTGTGGTGTGAACCACAGGTAGTGAGTGGTGCCTAACACCCCCCCCCTCCCCCCCAATCGTGCGTGGTGTTTCCTTGGATTTATATCTTCCTGGGGACCAAATATCCTCACATTTTTAAAAACGTTTTTTTTTTTATTATTACTTTACACAAAAACTACGTCTTTTATTTAAAAGGAACGAAAACATTTTGGTTATTGAGGTTAAGGTTAAGATTAGGGTTTAGCATAGCATAAGTTAGTGGCTCTAAAGTCAGTCGAAGGTCTTCACATGGAGAGTAAGATGTGTGTGTGTGTGTGTGTGTGTGTTTTAGTGTAGCAGTGCTGAAATGTGTTCAGCTTGTAGAAACGCTGAACGGGAACTACTGAGGGAACGGGTCTGCGTCTGTATTCAGTACTTTCTATTCAGTGTATTCAGTCCTAACGGAGTAATAAAGAAGGTGAGTGGATGAATGTGTACTCTTTAAACTGTTTATTATTTTAAAGGGATTTTATTCATCGACGGGGCGCGTTATTAAAGCTCCATCCAATTCTCTCTCTCTCACTCACACACACACGCTCACACACACACACACTCACACACACGCTCACACACACACTCGGGAAAGTTTGTA
>JAFFST010052842.1:104773-117079 GCA_022414735.1 Noturus placidus
CCCCCCCCCCCCTCCCTTTTTTGTTGGCCGATTCCCATTGGCCAGCCAGCTCTTCAGGTACTTTCACACATACACAGCGATTTTATCACTGCATATCGCCAATGGATGTACTACGAAGTCGCCAGTAGGCACTCCTACTATTGGTTACCATAGTAACATGGGTGGCTCTGGAGGGAGAGCGATCTTATATAAAATTCTCCAGTGTGTATATATGCATCATATCCTATGAGATGAAGGAGAAGCGGTGTGTGCTCTTTGCCATTGCGGATATCTCTCTTTAGCAAAATAATAATAATGAAACACTCATTATGTTTTTTTTGCATTCGAGCAAAATCCCGGTGTAGCTCCTATTTCACTATGTGAGCGTCACCATCATGGTGTCATTCACTATATATTCGAGACTGGGAGACCAGGAGCAGGACCACCAATTACTTGCACTCTACTGTCTTCACTCCCATTGGTAGTCACTGCACCAAGTCGCTGCAAATTTGGATGTCGCTGGACACGCCCACATCTAGTCGCTAATGATTGCTGTTGCTCATGTCGCCGGAAGTCGCCAGCTCTCAATGAACGGTCTCCGGTCGCTGAGTTCCTGTATGTGTGAATGCACCTTTCCCGATCACGACCATGAGTAACACATGCTTCCTCTGCGGAACATGTAGCCAGCTGCACCTTTCTGAACTGCTGCTCATGCAGCAACAATTAGTTATCCGCCCTCTTCCATATACACAAACTCACAGACACCCACACTTGGTTAATGTTGATGTGACACGGGAGATTTATTTAAGCCAATTTTGCTCTCTTGGACTCCCAGCCACTGATGACTGTGACATTGTCTGCATTCGAACTCTCGATCTGCGGTTGACTTTTTTTGAGCAAATACTTTTGTTATACCGCTCGGGAATGAATCTTTTTTTTAAATTCACGACCCAATACAGTCAGTTAGTCTATTAGAATGTTTTCTAAAAATAAAGAAAATATTCGTTTTTGCAGTGTACCAGGTTTAGATTCCATTATGACTGCGATTGTGATTATGAAATGTATGCATTTGAAGGTAAACATCTAAGTTCCAGTGATGGAAACAGTCATTTCTCAGATGTTTTGGCACTTTTCTTAATGTAGGAAAAGGATCTTGTCAATAGTGGTTTCCGTGCAGATGCTGTTTGGCATACGCAGTTTTCACCTTTACCACGTTTTATGCAATATGAAGACTTGAATGTTTAGGTAACAAATTCAGTAAAAACATTTTTTAAAGCTATTTGACATGCATGGATTCTATAGATATATATTGTCACACTGTGTGAAGTTTAGGCTTATATTACTGAGCTGCACCAGGAACGCTATAATAATCTGTCTGTCTGAGCCGATTCCAGCATTTGAAGCCAGGTGATTACGAGGCAACCCAGTAGTGTTTATCTACACGAAAATAGTGTTTTTCGTACTTTTTAATTTCCCCCATTTCTCTTCCACCCAGCTTTAATCGATGAAGAATGCACATAAACAAGTACAAAATAAAAATGCAGTGTTTATCAGTAAAAGCTGATGTTGCATTATTCTTAATCAGTATTTGTTAACATGAAAGCATGCCAAGGTTCGGCTGTAGACATCACATCATGATTCACACTAGGCTGAACCTAGATGTGTTTGAGTTGCATATTTACATAGAGGAAGGATTTGCGTGTTTGCCGAGCATGTGTTAATCCATCAGTAAAATGTCTTGAGGAGAAGGAACTATCTTTCTTTATATTGCTGCTGGATTTGTGATGGTGCTGGATTTAAGACATTTTGCTTCTTTCTCACATGAGCAACATTACACACAGCTCACCTGCTTTTCAAGCTTAGTGATTATTCAAGCCTGTGTGCAATAGACCCCACAAACAACTGTCATGCACACAATTGGACCACAATTACCCTGCACACAACCTGTCATTAGGTAACCCTCTATTTTTAGGTAGCTAAAAATTATTGTATAACCAGCTATATGGATTTAAAGCTGCTTAGCCAGATAATAATACCTCCGAAGCTACAAATTAGTGTCAGTTATGAGCTGGAGGAGGAGGCTGAGCCACTCTGTTGTATTGTCTGCTACTATGAGGCATGACAATATGTCGAGACAGCAAATCGAGAGCCCGGGGGCGAAAACAGTAATTTCTTTGTCTGGAATTAAATGCATTGCTTTAATGAGCTTTTATTAATACACTCTTTGAGGATCGTATTTCTGCCTGCACTGCTCCCTGGGTG
Source organism: Noturus placidus (assembly GCA_022414735.1). Lineage (NCBI taxonomy): Eukaryota > Metazoa > Chordata > Actinopteri > Siluriformes > Ictaluridae > Noturus > Noturus placidus. Next base: position 107,015 of record JAFFST010052842.1, read on the forward strand.
ATTAAGTACAGCTACAGACCCATGGAAAGTGTTCATGCTGCGAGGAGAAGCCCTAATCAGGAATTGGTAGAGTGGTATGAGCCAGGCGCTGCAGGACTAGCTTAGTGTTTTAAAGCCTCGTTTTTAATAAATGGCTTTGGGAAACCTAGTCTGAAATGAACACTGATTTTTATTGATGATTAATGCATTGAAGATGAGAAGTTCGTTATCCTCATCAGGACATTTATTCTGCATTAAACTTACTTTTATATTACTTCTTACTTAAAGTACACAATGCTTATTTGCACTTTGGTAAGAATCTGTGGAGGCACACTAATACAGGCTTTTTTCTGGTTCATAAGAAAACAAATGCGAATGCCCCCCCCCCCCCGCCCACCCACCCCTCGGAGTCGCATGGCACAATGACTCCCACAGGATTCTTTCTTTTGTGTCATGTGGGTGATTCAGTACTTTCAGAAGCTATTTTCAGCAAAGATCACCGCTGTGAAAATGGCTCTTTGGAACGGACGTCATGACTAAATGAATTAAATTTTCCCCACAAATGAGACATGATCTGCAGGGACATCATTAACCAGTTCAGAAATGAATGGGAAAATGCCTTTAATTTCCAACCTGCAGATGAGCCGATTTCAAGTCAAGGACCCATCACGATGGAAAATTAGAGCCTGGGTGAGAGAAGGGACAGTGTTGTGTCTAGTCTTCTCATATTTACAAACAGTCTTATTTCCCCCAACCTCCGCTGAGTCAGTGATGCACTGTGGCGCACTGGAGGGCCGGATATGTAATCAGCACTTTCCTGTTATTTTGAGAGCGGACCAGATAGAGGGGTGGAATGTTTTGTATAATCTTAATGCATTTGCCTTGTGTAGCTTGTTGTAAAGAGCATAAGGCAGAAGTCAGACCGCTGATTCCACATGTTTAATCGATACTCCCTATCTTCAATCCTCTATCAGGTATAGCTGTGAATAGGCTGAAATTAAAGCCTGCAGGTCCTTTAAAGGCAACATTGCAGCCCTCTGGCCTGTGGCTTTTTAGCAATGGAGCAGTTTTTCTTGCAATCTTTCCTTATTTAGTTACTTGGGTATTCATTTAGCAGTCTGTATAGAATTTCAGTTATTTTTTGTGATTGTTGAACTACTTGAATTGGAAAAATTGCATCACTTTCACAGTGGTGATTGTTGGAAAATGAGATCTTTTATCTGTACTCATGTACGACACACGTGACTCGAAGAGGGCTTTGACTGAATGCCCGTTGCGATGACATCACATGATGCCCAAATCTGTGGAAAATTTTGAAAAATTGCAAGAGTCTCCAAATATCCCGGAGTTTGCTTGATTTTGTGTTAATTTGTGCAATCGCAAAATGGCGATATCCTGGAGGGGCTGATGTTTAGTTAGTTATTTATCTTTGTTCATTCTTTTTTTTTTGTTCTTTTTCTTAGCTATGTTCTTTTGTTGACTCTTGTTTGTTCTTTTTGTTTTCTTCTGTATTGTTCTTTTATTTTTATTTTTCTTTCTTTCTTTCTTTCTTTCACATTAAAAACAGTTTTGACCCTGTTTGACCCCCAGACAAGGTCAAAATTGTCACATATTCCTATTATTGTAGGGACTTTTGGACACCAAAAAGAGATGATATGGGCATACGCACACACGTGAGCTCTCTCGCTCTCTCTCGCCCCCTCAGGAAGCAGATGTAGTTAGAGGAAAAAATGAGCTAATGGCAGTGAGCGGACTGTAGCTATTCCTTCCTCTTTCCTTCTGTCCCTCTATCTCTCTTCCTTTTCCTGTCCTCGCCATCTCATGCATGTAATATGCACCACAATGGTGTCATTTTCTCCACAGTGCTCCACAATCTCAGAGCCGTCGGAAGTGCAAGATTCGCACAGCACTTCTCAGTGTTTTTGTCGAGTCATCCAACCTCAGTTAGTTTGGGTCTTTGATCCATTCTAATCATTTGTAATCCCGAGTCCCTGAGGAATCGGTCTTTATTTCTTGAATATGTAGCTGCAGCGATTCAGTTGATTGATTGGAATGACTCTTGTCCATGGACTAAATCTGGTGTAATAATCTAAAATGATTTGTATATCAGAATTTTCAGCTGCTTTAAAGTGCCTGATGTTAAGCTCTGTAGTTGTGCAGAAATGCTCCCCTGCAGAGTTGGAGCTGGTCTGAGAAAGATGGGTCAGTCTGGCACCGCAGTAATGAACAGATGAGGCTGAGCTCACTGTGCTATCAGCTGTCATCAGCGTACCGTTACTCTTCATTACTTGTGCCGTATGATTACGGAATCACAGTAGACTGATGTTGGTTATATTCCCCTGCTGTTGCTGTAGATGTGGAGGTTTCATCTTTCTCAGTGCTTGATTAGACTGTTCTGTAAGCTCTTTTTTTCTTCTATAACAACCTTCAAAGTTTAAATCAGTCTCCCATGAATGTATCTTTTAGATAATGAGGTAGATACATATGCTAGTTGCATAATATACTTTTTTTACGGTGCCAGAATATGTAATTAACTGTTTTCGTGGCAGTGGAGGCTGTTTTTCTTTTATGAGCAGAAAGATTAAGTCTGGTTTTGAACAAAGCAAAACAAAAAAGGAACGAATGTCTATTTTGATAGAGATATCGTATGGTGCTATTTTTTTTGCTTACTGTCACTGTCTGTTTTTGGTTGTGGTGGGGGTGTGTTTGTGTCACAGTGGCTTAGTGTGGTTAGAACGCTTGCCTCGCACCTCTGGGGTTAAGAGGTTGAAATCCTGCCTCTGACCTGCGTGTGCAGAGCTTGTGTGTCCTCCCAGTGCCCCAGGGGTTTCCTCCGGGTAGTCTGCCTTCCTCTCCAGTACAAAGGAGATTAATGGGCATTTCCAACTTGTCTGTAGTGTGTGAATGTGCGTGCAATTGTGCCATGTGATGGGTTGGCACCCCATCCAGGGTGTCCCCTGCCTTGTGTCCAGAGTCCCCTGGGATTGGCTCCAGGCTCCGCAGAGACACTGCGTAGAATAAGCGGCACAGAAAATGGATGGATGTCTGTATCGATCTATTAATCAGATTTGGTAGTTGTTCTTGAACTTGACGTAAAGTCACTACAAAAACGTGGCTCTTAATGTAGAGATTTGACACAGGTGTCCCTTTTTGCATTTGTTACTGCCTCTTCAAACTGAAGTGAAATTTGGTGCTTATCGAAAACTTTACTTCACGTATCATTTTCTAGTGTTTATAAGACTGTTATCTGAGAATGCTGCCCTGCTGTGGTCAAAGTGGCATTCAGACCGGAATTGCGAGGTTTTTTGTTTTTGTTTTATGTCAACAGCTTTTCTGATCTGCCTCGTCAAGCTTTTAATCTTCATCCTGAGAATATGATCCTTCCTGAGGTCATGAGCCATCTTTGCTTGCAATGCCACTAAATTACAATGTGCAATTTTCATTTGTAGCAGCAGAACCAGACGGAAAATATACAGTGATCCATATGCTGAAATGGCTGCGTATCAGGTAGATGCATGTAGTATGTTATGGTTTGGGATTACATAGGAAATGATGTGGTAAACCCCCAAAGGTCCACTGTAAGATATAGTAGTAATTTATATTATCCCTCCCTCCTTCCAAGGGAACCCAAGGGAAGAGAGATGGTTGTTCTCGATTAAAAAAATAAATAAACAAACAAATCGCTTGTCCTTTATGGATTTATGAGGTTTTTTTTAGTTATACCATTTAGGGAAAAAAAATGGTCTTTCAAGAGCTGTTCATTTAAATAAAATCGGACACAGCCAACTTTGCGTCACTGTGACTGTTTTCTTTATTGGTGATTCATTCTTACTTACTATTTGAACTCTGAATATATTTTCTGTCTCAGATTTGACTGATACACAACAGAGAAATGGCATTACATGTGTATTGTAATTAGTAAATACTCCTATCCAAAGGCTAGAGATGTAATGAAGGGTTAAGGGTCTTGCTCATGGGTCCAGCAATGGTTGCTTCATATAGCAGGGATTTGAACTCGTGTCCTTGTGGTCACTATATAGAACTGTAAGTGCTGAGCTGCTGTTGTATTAAGCACCAAGTGAGGTAAGAATAAAGAAAAAAACCATTTTGTTCTGTTACACAATCTACATACACACACAGCTGTACATCAGGTTAGAGCCTTTTCTGCTTGGACAGGTGTGTGTGGGTGGAGGACGGACCTGACCAGCAGGAAGATGCCCGGGCAGTACATGTTCTGCTGCCACTCCACATCTTGCCTCATATGGAGAACCGCTGCCTTTCCCTTTGCTTTCACTGCTTCCTTCTTTAATTTCATGTCAACCTGTCTGTGTCATTTTTCAATCTCGCTTTTATATCCACGCTGAACCTGGCATCCTGTCCTCCAGGTATTATTAAATGCATAAGACAGCTGACATCTGATAGGTCAAGCATCTTTGCTTGTCCTATTGGAGGAGCTGGAGCTGTGTATCTGTGTATTCGGCATAGGCAGTGGTTTTTGTCGTTTCTTAGTTGTTCTCCTGGATTCAGGAGTGCTGTCTTCCAACAGGTATAGAGCTCTGTGTGTGCAGCTAGACTTTTGCTGAATAAAAGAAATCTTGTTTTTAATAACTTGTCAGATCCTTTTGGGGGGAACGAGTGGAAAGACACTGCAGCACGGGTTTCCGCAGCGTGTTGAATATTTGATAGCTGAACGTGTTCTGAAATTCAGCAGGACAGTAGATTATATGATGTATGACTTAACAGTCATGTCCTGAAGAGTCTCTGAAGAGCTTCATAAAACACCTTTGTTTCGATTACTGAGTGAAATGTTGTAGGTCATGTCATGTTTCTTTGTTTTATTACGACTTTACAGGTCCTCTGGCACCTGGATATTTTCCGCAGAAGCTTCCGGCAGCTAACCACACACAAGTGCATGGAGGACTCTTGCATCTTCTGCGCTCTCAAGGTAAAGGCTAGCCTAATCGTGTATTCTTCCCAGTGTTTGTAATCCGTATTGACATTTGGTTCATATTCCTGTGTGTTTCTTTCCTGCCGGGCTTCTGTTCTCAGTGCGGACAAGTGGATATTTGAGATCTGATCGATATTATGTGGGAAGGAAAATGTATTTTGAATTGATTTGAGGCTGTAGGGTTAGCTTTACGCCCAGGTTTAGTTTTTCTTAAACAGAAAACCATTGCTTTTTCTTTTTTCTTTTTCTTTTTTTTTTATATACATGTATTACTTATAAGACACGCACAGCAAGCGAGGATGAATTTTCTTTACTCCCGTCAACATCATCTCATGCTCGTTGTGTCTTATATGGGTCTGCAATCTCTGTGTTTAATCATGTACTGTCTAATGCTTTCTATTAAACATTCTGTATTCTCTATTTATGTATTATTTAATAAATATGTTTTATAAAGAAAAAGGTCTTCCTATTATCGACATACTGAAGAAAGATCTTGTTTACTTTCAGTCTAAAAAAAAAAATTTATATTCCCACAGACACATTCATTTTCACAAATATGGACATGTACAACCCCAATTCCAGAAAAGTTGGGAAATGTAAATACAATCAGAATGCAATGATTTGCAAATCTCATAAACCCATGTGTTCTTTACAATAGAACATAGAAAACATATCAAATGTTTAAACTGAGTAAATGTACCATCTTAAGAAAAAAAAAGGTCAATTAGATTTTCATGGCCGCATCACGTCTTTTAAAAAAAGTTGGGGATTGTATTGCGGTTGTAGTTGCACAGGTCCTCAGTTTAAAGTGTTAATTAAATGATACGTTTGTGTTAGAAATTTTACAGCTGCGAACTAGCAAGCGAGTAAAAGACCAAAACACAAGCATTGGAAACTTAGCCTAATGTGAACTAGCTTTCTAACAGACCTGGATGCGGAGTTTAATTATGCAATACAATAGCTTACCGAATCATAATTAACTTGCTAAAGAATTTTGCTGCTTGTATAACTTGCACAGTAAAATAGTTTATCTTGGAGTAGCTAGCTAACTTGTTATTTAAGCAATATCGCACGAGGGATGAGTGCGGTTCTACTGAATGTCGGTATACTGATTCGGCCGTAGACGTGAGCCTGCAGGGCGAGTGCTGTAGGCTATCACAACCGTGCTGATGATGCAAATAAGTGACATTTCAGACACCGTATGGTCGTGTTCTGTTTTTATTTTTGCTCTGCAAACAGAAATAGAAGTCACACTCAGTTTAATTTGTACATTCCCATTAAGTTGTTTTCAGGTTAATTGACTTCCCTTCTTCCTTTATGTCTTCATATTTGATTAGCTTTCATTTCTTAAGTCAAAACTTATATTCCTGAAATGTTTTGTTTGCCAGGCCAAGTGAATGTGTCGCTAACACTACTGTAGTAATCATTTCGAACTAGGAAATTAACATGGCGAGCACAGATGATGCCCCAGTGCAGTTACTGGAAATGCATTCACTCTGGGAACGCAGTTCAACCAATCAGATTAGTGTTGTATCTAACTGTTGTATAGTTGATGTTAGTTAGCTGCTTCTGTACAGATCCAATTATTATTTTATAAGCTAACTAGTTATAACAGTCCCAGCACTGCCAGGCTCTGGGTTACTGATCAGAAAACCGGGAGTTCAAGCCCCAGCACTGCCAAGCTGCCACTGTTTGACCCTTTACCCTCTCTGCTCCAGGGGTGCTGTATCATGGCTGACCCTGCGTTCTGACCATAACCTCCTAACATGCTGGGATATGTGAAGAAAAATTTATTTCACTATGGTGTAATGTATATGTGACCAATAAAGTCTCATTATTATTATTATTATTATTATTATTATTATTATTATTATTATTATTATATTGTGTAAATGAATCCAGGTCCTTCATGCTAAGTGGAACACTAGATTAGTGTGATATGATCAAGAGCCCCCACTCTTGTTGTGATACTTGTGATCTTCACTCCATAATATCACTGCACATGTGACCTAAAAACTATCTGTATACTTTTGGTAAAAAGTCCCTTATCACAGCCCCTCTCACTAGGAGTATTATTATTTAAAAATTATGCAATCGGTTTGTAAAAGTTGTCGTGGTGTGTATACCATGAAAAACGCTGGATCTTGGTGACTTGGCGTTCCTTTTCATTAATAAGCACCATATAAAGCTGTCATGCACTGATTATAGAACGCCTTGGCTAAGATGTATTTTATTTATTTATTTTAATTAGTTTTTTTAACCCAGTACGTATACATGTGAAATGTTATGCAGTGGGTTGTACAAGGCTAGTTATGATTGCTGCCATGGCTACACACTGAATCAGGCCGACTAGTAATGTCTAGAGACAGAGGGAAGGAAAGAGAAAAAGCCAAAAGATAAAGATGTAGATAAAGATCAAATGGATAGAGGGAGAGCGAGCGAGAGAGAGAGAGCGCTACAAACATGGTCACGTGTTCACTCTGCATGCCCAGGCGTCGAATACAGGTTTACATATCCAACTGTGATTCAGCAGGTAAAACTTGGCAGTGGTCAGTGTTGTTTTTACCTCACTGTGCTGAGGAACAGAGTGAGGACAGATTAATCTCTTAGTGACTTGGCAGTCTTTATTCTCTACTCATCTGTTCTGCATTTGTTGATATGATCTGTTCTTTTTTTTTTCTTTCTCAGAAAGTCTTTAACCAGTAGTTCTATATCTGATAAATGCACATATATTTGTTCTAGATGTTTTAGTATTTTTCTCTGATGAGTATTGTTGTGGTGTTGCAGAGCATCTTTGTGCAGTTTCAGTACAGCACGGAAAAGGTGTTGCCCTCTGACGCTCTACGTACGGCTCTGGCCAAGACCTTTCAGGATGAGCAGCGCTTCCAGCTGGGCATCATGGACGACGCTGCTGAGTGCTTTGTAAGTACTTGGATGGTATTCAGGAGTATGTTGTTGGTGAATACTCGATCCATATACATCAATTAAACAGGTTGATAAGAAATTTAAGTGACTTTTCCTATCAACCATGTTCTTTAACAGACACAAATACTCGCTTTCTGAATCAGCATAGTCTGAAGATTGCAGGGATTATCTTGAACCCTTTCTATCACATGCATTTCAGAGAAGTCATTTTTGGAAAGGACATTTGTAAAAATTGTGCGAGCATGGGGCAAGGTCATAGTAATGTGGCTTTCATATAGCTTGTGGGTAATTTACCTCTGCACATTCAAAGAATGATGCACTGCACAGATGTGAATTTCCACTGCACTGTGCTCAGCAATAAGGAAAAGTGTGAAATTGGAATGTCCATGTTCAGGGTCATGTAAAGTTCAGCTGTTTTTAATCATGGATTGCTCTCGAGGTGCTCCTGATTAAGGTAATCAATAATCACTGTTTACATGCTAGTTTCTTAATCAGAGTGTCGTCTTAATCGGGTTAATGTCGGAATATTGTTGTCCATGTAAACATACTGATAGTCAGGTGTCTACTTTTAGCTGTTACTTTTGGCCATATAGGTTATAAGAAAAGAATGCACAACAGCCAGCCAATCAGAAATGAGTATTTTCAGTGTCCATGGTATAAGTAAGGAGTAAAGCATGATGGGCTGTGTATGATGTTGCCCAACACAAAGCAGATTTCCTGTTACCATCTAGAAGTCGATGATTATTTTCATAAAACCGAACATCCAGAAGTGTTTTATCCTACTTATACCATAGCAGTTTGCCAACAGTGCTAACAATTTTTAATTGTTTAAAAATAATTTAATGCTGTGAAATCTCCAGAAAACACGTTGGTTCCTGTTATTAGTTCCGTTACAGGACTTAACGTTTATACTACCCCAAGTGGGTTTTAATTCTAAGAATTTGTAAAATTTAATCAATTCAAGTGCAATAAACCGTTCTACAATAATTCTGCAAGAGGCATCTTAATTAGGTCCTTTCTTTCAGCCTCTTCACTTTCTTTGTCTCTTCACCACTTCCTTTAATCTCAACCCCATCAATTTATTACATGCAATTGTGTTAAATTTGAAGTGTGACTTTGTCTGGCAAGTGGATGTAATCCTGAAGACATGTGCGCTCTGATACCACTGCGCTGCTCTCTGTTTATTTTGGCTACCATTTATTCACGCCTTGGATCTGTCAAGGTGTGCAGAAGGAAAGGTCATGTTTGATCACTTGTCACCTCTCCATTCTGTCCATTCTTTCCATTGAATTAGAGATTCAGCTATATGCTGCATTTTCTCCTAGTGAGCAGAGAGAACCATGGGGTGTGGGATGCACTACGCATCCGAAGAGCTGAACCCTGCTAGCTGTAAAACAGCCTTTCCCCAGCGATATTGCTCTCTAATCAGTGTACTCATGGATAATGGGATTGAAGCAGCAGCTTAGTGAACTTCTTTCTCCCTGTGAAGACAAACGCATCCTCATGCCCTTCTACCAGCTCCTATGTGCCAAAGCAGAAAGAGCTGAGGGAGCAGTTAAACCAAAATCCCCATGACTGCTAGGATCAATATGCATAAGGCACTAAGGACAAAGTGTCTTCACTTCTTAGCTCATCTTTAAGTGCATTAGCTGTAGTTTCTTCATTTACATTTACATTTATTCACTTAGCAGACGCTTTTATCCAAAGCGACTTACAAATGAGAGATACAAGCAAAGTGATATCAAGCAGGGAACAATACAAGTAGTGCTACTATACAAGATCTATTAATTGAGTACTAGAAGAAGCAACGTGCGCAGAGTAGAGATGTAAGTGCAATTTTTTTTTTTTTTTTTAAATGAGATGGTTAGGTGTTGATGGAAGAGGTGGGTCTTTAGCTGTTTCTTGAAGATGGTGAGTGAGTCTACAGTCCTGATTGAGGTTGGAAGTTCATTCCACCACTGAGGAACAGTTAGTGTGAAGGTTCTGGAAAGGGACCTTGTGCCGTGATGAACAGGAACTACTAAACGTCGGTCGCTAATCGATCGCAGATTACGTGTGGGAACGTAAGCCTTCAGCAGAGAGTTGAGGTAGGAGGGTGCTGTTCCAGACAAGGTTTTGTAGGTGAGCGTCAAGGCCTTGAATTTGATGCGGGCAGCCACAGGAAGCCAGTGGAGGGAGATGAAGAGGGGTGTGACATGGGTTCTCTTCGGTTG
>JAFFST010052842.1:120186-131563 GCA_022414735.1 Noturus placidus
AAAAAAAAAGTTGATTCTGTATTGATATATCTTGTTGTACTCTGAAAAGTGTATGAGAATCAATAAAAATTGTTATAACAAAAAAAAAAGAACTAAATAAGACCTACACACTACTACAGTCATGGCCAAAAGTATGTGATCACTATACTATATTTTGGCCATGACTGTACATAAAGTGCACGTGTGCAAACAGCTCAAGACAGTAAAGTAATTACTTTTTTTTTATGATAAAAAAAAGCTTTTATCAGCGGTTTTCATCAAAATAAGACATTACGTGTGAATGCAGCCTAACTTTGTTTAACTATCAAGACACAAGTTCAGTCGATGTAAGTTTAGCGATTTCTTTAGTTGTACAGGCTACATTAGTTATATCTTTTCACTATCTGCTATTGCTGTTGTTAACATGCATAAGAATTACTCCCGAACACAAAAGTATATACTTTGTTTATTCTTTGTTGAGGCTTATTTTATTGATGGTTTGCAGCTTTCTTTTCCTAGTTGATGGATGTAACTACCATCCCGAGGTGACTGTACAGAGAAATATCCCATCAGCTGTTTGATTAGCTTAGCAATGAGCTTCTGTCACACATCAATCACACAAACGAACATCCAAACACTGATTGTCGATTGGCAGCTCATTCCTGTTGCCAGATAGCCACGTCTCCGTTTTTTTCTCAGCACATGGAACGCTCACAGTTGCTTTAACATTAATTCTGATTTGTCACCTAAATGCCTTTTTACTTTCATTCAGCTTAAAGTGCTCCAAAAAAACACTTAGGCACTGCGCTTAAGCATTTCTATGGTTGGGAAAACCCTGGTAGTGCAAAAAGATATGATAATAAAAATGCTGTGAATGTAAACATTACTCCTTATGACATAATATTCAACAGATAAGCTTATACAATATATGGACATAGCAGTTATTGGTGTAGCAGCCGGGTAAAAAGTGTATTAGTAACTCCACACCACAGATGTGTGTTTGATTTGGGCTAATGGCTGTGGTATCATTGTTTAGTGGCACAAGTGTGTGTTTTAGTGAAAGAGGCCTCGAGTGGGACAGGTAGGCGTGTCTTAGTCGAACAGATTGACGTGCCTTAATGGGGAAAATGTGTGTAATTTAGAGGAGACATGTGGGTGTGTCTTTGAATGTGGAAATATGAGCGTATCTTCTAGTGGTGCAGGTGGGTGTGTCTTTTCATGGGACATATTGATCTGAGTGGGACAGATGGGAGTGTTTTTTTAGTGGGACAAATGGGCATGCCTTTAAGCCTATATAGCTCAAAGACAGTCCCTCTAAAAGTTTCTTAGTGGCCACTTGGCTCTCAAAAGTACTTAGAGCAGTGGTTCTTAACCTTGTTGAAAGTACTGAACCCCACCAGTTTCATATGCGCATTCACCGAACCCTTCTTAATTGGAAAAATAAAATATGATTTTTTTCAAATTCAAAACATAGGTATATATTTTACTGGTGCACAAAATAAACCGTGCATCAACATCACTGTGTTCAAAGAACAAAACCATTAAAACATGATTTTCACACTAAAACAAAAACATAAATGTATATAATGTATATTTACTGCAAATCAGTGTGACTTCTGCTGTTGCCTTTCAGAGACCAGTTCAGAAATTCGCGGCTTTACCTTGTCAAGTGCCACTCATGTCATTTTCACAACAAAGTCTGTTCCTTTTCTTTGTTTTTATGTCCAGCATCCTCGAAAAGGATTGCTCGCAAAGATATGTTGTAACAAACAGTATGAAAATCTCCAGAGCTTTCTTAGAAATAACAGGGTATTGTTATATGTTACCATTTGTTGACACCAAAACGTTGAGAGCATTCTAGTTCTGAAGAGTAGCTGTTGAACCTGGCTCTGCTGAATTTCAATGATTTCATCGAGGTATTCATCATTGACATCTGTTGTCTCAACACCAAACGTGAACAGCTGTCTCACCCATGCTGGATATGACTCTCTTGTAGGGAAGTATCTGTCGAGAGACTTTGCAAGCTCATCTAAGTGTGTGGCAATTGCTTGCTTCAGTTCCGCGGGTACAGAAATGTCTCCGATTCCAGATACATCTTCGATCTTACTTACACAGTCGTCTAGCAGGGGAAAGTTTGCGAAGTTATCGTTCTCTGTTCGTCGTTTCCATAACGGTAGCTTTTTTTGAAAAGCCTTCAGGTTTTCTTCCGCTTTGATGATGTTGACTCCACCGCCCTGCATCTGTTGATTGAGATGATTGAGAGCTGCGAAGATATCAGTCATGTACGCTAAAATGAGAATGAACTCAAAATTTCTGAAACAATCTGCATGACAATGTTTGTGCTCTTGCAAAAACAGGGCTAATTCCACACGCACGGCAAAAACACGACTCAGCACCTGTCCCTGGGATAACCACCGAATGTTATAATGGTACAGAAGTACCTCGAATTCAGATCCCATTACTTTACACAGCTCACTGAAGATGCGGTGCCTCAGAGCACTATTTCGCACATAGTTCACGCATTCCACTACAATTTTTAATACTTCTGCCAGTTTTGGAGGCAAGGTTTTTGTTGCCAACGCATGCCTGTGAAAAATACAATGCGTAACAATGATGTGTGGGGCATCGGCTTTCACTAGCACACCAAAACCAGAATTTCTTCCCAGCATGACTGGAGCTCCGTCCGAACAAACTGCAGAAACCATATCCCATGAAAGATTGTTGTCTTTGAAGAAGTCATACACAAGTTTCTTCACATCGGCTGCCTTGTTGTTGTAAGAGGCTTACAAAATAAAAAATCTTACTTTATCACGTCGTCTTTCACATAGCACACGAATACAGCAAGCTGGCTTAGATTGGAAACGTCTGTGGTCTCGTCAAGTTGAAGGCTGAATTTTGCCGGGATTGAAAACAGATCTGCAACTACTTGAGCGAAGATGTCTTTGCTCATGTCCTCTGTTCTGTCGCTGATGGTGTCATTTGAAAGAGGAATTCGGGATAACTTAACTTCAGCTGCTTTTCCCAGCATGATATTCGCCATCTTCAACACACCTGGTTTTATGAGTGTTTCACCAATGGTGTGTGGTTTGCCCTGCTTTGCGATCAGGTAAGCAACTTCATGCGATGCTGTGAGGATCGGTTTGTTGAAGGATACAAAGCCGACAACAGGCAGAGTAGCCTTTTCATCCAATCTGGCTCTCTTCACCTTGAATTCAGCGAGCGTTGTGTTCTTATATTTTCCATCTCCATGCAGCTTAAGGAAGTGTTCTCTTAGTTTTGCCGGTGCTAGACTAGAATTGCTCAACTTGGCATTGCAAATCATGCAGTTAGGACGCTGACTCCCATCACGTTCCGTTATACATGTGAATCCATATTGTACATATTCGTCCGACCACTTTCTTTTTTTGCTCGACATAGTTAGTATGAAGGGATTAAAATATTAAGAAAGAAATCACACGAAGTACCATCACGACAGTCACAATTCAACTACTGGGCGCACCAAATTCCCTGCAGCACAGATAGGCCAAGTGATGTTGCGTGATCACCCGCAGCCAATGATGGCCAAGCGGGGCGTGTCATCACGAATCATATTAGTCGCAAGGTATATGAACACTAGGTATGCTCTTAGACATGAGACAGAAAATGTATATAGTCTCTCTCTTCTAACGTGTGACGTCACTCACTCCACTCTATCGCTTGTTCGGTCGCCGTTGGCCATGGGTGATTGTATACATAACCTGCAACCTGTTTGGACCTGTTACACGGACGCGTCTTGATGTGTTGTGTAATTTGATTAATGATTGTGATTTGTGCAATTAACAATGGCATGTGCAGACGGAACGCAATTTCGTAGGCCAAAGTAGCATACCTTGTTATCCGTATACCTTGTATGAGTCGGGTGTGTGTCTTGACCTCCGCCGAACCCCTGAGACTGACTCACCGAACCCCTGGGGTTCGATTGAACCCAGGTTAAGAACCACTGACTTAGAGATAATGTTTTGTCAAGGGTCCTGTCCAGTTACCTTATTTTAGCTTACTGGCTAGTTTTCGCAAGAAACATTATGCACATTTATGAATAATCGTCTTGGGAAACCTTGCCATTTTTACATTTATAAAAATACTTAAAATCTCTCTCAGAAAAATGTCGCATTTTGACATATTTGAATGAGAAATCCAAGCTCAGAATTTAACACAGGTCTGAGCTAAAAAAAATGCACAAACATGAACTGTAATGAATAATCATCAAAACAGTGACCCGTATGATCAATATTCTGTCTATAACAACAAATATGTCTGGATGTTGATTGATCTAAATTAAATTCTATAGTAATTACAGCATAACTCGTTTATAGGTAAGACTGTATACACTGTGTATACTGCTGATGCTGTGTGCCGCCATATTATCACTTGCTGAACTCCGAGTTGAGGAGACCATCCAACGTTCTCGAGTAAGAATTCCTGGTTGAGTCTTTTCTAGGTGGCTTGTGACTAAGAAGTTCTTAGGCTCAAGTTGGAAATGGCAAGTTACAACCTTTAGTCATTTGCAGCAGTAATGTCAGGGGCATTTTTTCTGTCTTAGCATTAAACATAGCATTGTGGACATGTAAGGATATGACTTCCTGCCAGGTTAGCGTGCAGCTAACTAACATTGTTGAAGTTTGTGAATTTAAAAATGACAAACTTTTCTCTCGGAAATTCTGTTGGCTCATACTAGTCGGCTGTATTACTAGAGAGCTTTATGAACATGTATTGGTTTCATGTTGGTTTAATGCCAGTAATGTTTTAGGAATTGTTTTGTGTCTAATCTCTATGTGGATATAATCCTGATTCTCAAGACGCAAACACAATGTTTGGATCTGAGGCCCCTTAAACCTTTAGTTCCCAGCAACACTGCTGTGCAGAACACTGTGCATTGCTTGAGGGGGGGTCCCTAGAAAGCATCTCCTGATGGATCTCATTTTACAGCATATAAGGTGATTATATGCCTAAACGGTGGATTTTCCTAATATGAGCAGATATTGTCACGTCAGTGGGGTGAATCCACACTACATCACCCCTGCACCTGAACACGGTACAGAGAATCCATGTCCAGACATGATTAGTGCAAGATTTTTTGAAGTGCAGTCGCTGAAATATAAAGAGTATGGATGTAGCCGACTACACAGCAGAGACAATGGGGTACGAGAGGGTTGGGTCTTGTCCAGTGCAGAATCAGCATTACTTCAGCACTTCACACAGAGAGAGCACATGGTGGAGAGCTCGGCCACATGCACTGCAGGATAGGATGATTTGTGTAAGAGTAGCCGGGTTTGACTGTAGAATGGGACTGTTCCTGCAGGCAAGCTTACTATGACAGACTGTGTATTATTTGTTCAGCTGTGTGTGTGTGTGTGTGTGTGTGGGTGCGTGCATGTGTGAGTGTGCAAGAGAGAAGCCCTGTAATGTGAAGGCAAACAGTGACTAGAAGTCATGTTGCAGGCATGTGTTCACATCTTCACATACAAGCATTTACACAAATCACACACATTATTATTATTATTATTATTATTATTATTATTATTATTATTATTATTATTATTATTATCATCATTATTTGTGTGTGGAAGAGGAGGGATATATGATCATTTTGGACTTTTTTGGGACATATAGCTGGTTCCTTAAAGATAGGCAAAAGTAAATGAAAATACCCATATTTATATAATGTTTGTGTGTGTGTGTTTGTGTTGTAGTAACCAGGCTGTAAGGATGTTGGAGTGCAGGGAGAAACCAACTCCTGACATGTTTGGGGAACTGTTGAGAAACGCCAGCACTGTGGGAGACCTGCGCAACTGTCCTGTGAGTGCACACACACACACACACACGCACTTCACTTCGCAATCTCATACCACTAATTACATCTAATGAGCTCTGAAGGTAATTGGATCTTGTCTGTGTGTGTACAATTTTTAATGTGTATTTGGCTGTGTAACTGTCCATAATTATTGGCACCTTTTGTTAAAATGTCTGTGACTAATGGGGTTGATCTTCCACTGAAAATATGAAGGAATCAAACCTTTTTCAATTTTTATTTTGTTTGACCTGAGGCCATGCAGCGTCACAATTCCCATTTCAATACCTTGTTGTTAATAATAATGAAAGTGTGATTATGTTTGATAGTGAGTAGATTTCTCAGTACAACATGCCATGAAATCCAAAACTCAAATAGCAGATTTCACTATGGAATTCTTACTTGGAAATTGTGGTATTATTTATTTTTATTTATTTTTCTCAGAAACTTTTATTAAAAACAAAAAGCCAGAAGGTTTCTTTTTTATTACTGAGGGCAATAAAAAGGTTTAGGCATAGTATTAATTTGATGCATTAATAATTGTCAGTGGAAGGTCCTCTCAAGAATAGTAAAACGTGTTTGGGGGGGTCGCTATGAAAGATGAGTTCTTGCTCATTTATGCAGATTTGGCACAAACATCCTCGCAGCCTGTGAGGGGGGGCTGTTCCTGGGTGTGACACACTAGCACAATCTACAACACACGCACACAGCAAAGCACTCCAAAATTTCCAAAATTAAATTTTTTACATTTATTTTTAAATGATTCAGGGTTTTATATTGGACGCTCTGTAACAAAAATATGATATAAGCTTATTGCTAATTGGAACTGTTAATTGGAATTGTGCTTCATTTTATTCAGTAATAATGTACCAGTTTATTCCTTTGTTTGTTTACCCATGGACAAATAATGGTTCATGTCTTGGCTGATTTGAGTACAGTTGGTTCAAGTTATATATTCAGTAAGCTCTTAATCTCAGCCGTCAGTGTTTGCCATTTTGCAAATTAACATTGTTTTCTCTCTGCCTGCTTTCTGTTACTTACAGGGTAATTGTGGAGAGAAGCTCCGTATTCGTCGTGTGCTCATGAACTCTCCTGAGATCATCACCATCGGCCTGGTGTGGGACTCGGAAAACTCTGATCTCGCCGAGGACGTCATCCACAGTCTGGGCACCATCCTGCGTCTCGGAGACGTAAGACATACACGCGTGCGCACACACACGCACACATAGCACACTAACAGTCACAAAGTTTGCTTATAATGATTAGCTCATTATTGCATGCTTCTCATGTGGGAGACCTGCGCAACTGTCCTTAACTCACATTAAGACCCTAGTATAGTCTGACTTAATTAACATTAAAATAAAAGACTGATAAAGCATTACTCAGGCCTCCTATCTGTTTTCAGACAGAGGATAGCAGCCAAGTAGACTTTTCTAATTCTCCTTGGTCTAATGTTAGACTCGGATCGCAGTCTGACTGTAGTCCGGAAAGAATGGACATTTTATGATCTATATTGTTGCTCGATGGCGACGTGCTTTAATTTTTGTCCCACGTTCACATGCAGATCTGTGTCATGTCAGTCAACATCACATGCCTTCTTGCTATGAAATACATTTGGGATCGCATTGGAAAATTTCTCGTACTCACCTGGCTGATGATTCAGCATTTGAATCCAGTGTCGATCCTGATACTGTTTCCCATTTGTTCTAGGTTTTGATACATGGGTCTTTTCTAAAGTGTGGATTCAAGTTCCCTGCCACTTTGGCATTTAGCAGAACTGCGGTGTAACATTTAAAAATGCTTACAAACGGAGCTCATTATTTTCAAGACCTTTATATGGTGCGGGGTGTGTGTGTGTCTCTGTGTGTGCCGGTGTGTGTCTGTGTGTGTGTCAGTCGTAATTTGTGTGTTTGAATAACCCTGCACTTGCTCTTGTATCACAGCTCTTCTCCAGGGTGACAGAGGAGAAGGCCAGGCAGGCAGAGCTCTACCTAGTGGGTATGGTGTGTTACTACGGCAAACACTATTCCACCTTCTTCTTCCAGACCAAGATCCGGAAATGGATGTATTTCGATGATGCGCATGTTAAAGAGGTAACAGTTATTCCTGTGTAGAGAGCACAGTTGAATGACTCCCCCCCCAGTCAGTGCAATAGTTCAAATCGTCTCTGTGGTTGCCTAATGACAATGGGTTTTGTGCATATACTCTGTTAACTCTGCTTTTTTAATGTTGACCATGCCTAGAAGGCACCGCTCATGTCATCTGGTGCTGGTTTGTGAGGGGTTTACATGTGCTTTTGTTGGTAAGCTAAAGGGTTAGCTAAAACTAGCTTATGGAACTTCACTGAGTATTTGGGTTCTGTTGTGAAGAAGAATTAATTAAATCATGCTCGACTTTAGGGAGGATTAGGGAGTGTGTTCATGATCCGCACCTGGTTGTCCGTCCATCTGTTTTACATACCGCTTAGCCTGGAGCCTGTCCCAGCGAACTTGGGGCACAAGGACTGGACGTGGTGTCAACCAATCACAGTGCACAATCGCACACATGTTCACACACTACAGACAATTCAGAAAAGCCAGTCAGCCCACAGCTTGTCTTTGGACTGGGGGAGGAAAGCAAAGTACCAGGAGGAAACCCCCGAAGAATGGTGAGAACATGCGCACACACAGCGGATGCGAAATTCAAACCCCCAACCCCAGACGTGCGAGGCAAGCCACCATGCCCTTGCCTGGTTTTCAGTTTGCAGTTGGAGTGAGATGATAAATAAAGCAAGGACTTTCTGGAATGATTTATACTAAGAAAAACGGCGAAAACGTCTTTTCCTACAGGATATTATACTGGGGTTATTTCTACTGGGTATTTTTTGTAGAAGGTAAAAAATACAGGCTTATGGATGTAAATAATTACTAACATGATGCATTCAGACATTATCCCAATTCCTATGTAAAACTAATCCAATCTGTATATGGATATAGATACAATAAAATTGCTAAAGTGTTTTAAAAAGATTTTAAAAGGCATAGTTTTTAAGAAGATTTAAAGTGTTTTAAGGATTACAATTAAAAAGCCCCTCTTCTTTTTCTTCAGTTGATCAGTTGATCTTAAACCTCATTCTAAAACATAGTCGATCAGACATTCAGTGATGTGTGAGGCAGTGAGGAGAGAACATTATGAGCTGATGAACAAGGGACATTTTTGCAGATTAGGAATATGCATGTTAAGAATTCTGTTATTCGAACATTGAATGTTCCAATCTGGAGTAAACGTAAATGTTTTAAATATATCAGTATGATTTTGTACTCTACATTGTGGATTCTGAGAAAAACGGGTACAGAAGTGGACCAGAAGAATGGCTCTGTCCAGCACGCGCAGATGGATTACTCAGATGTACAGTTGCAGGGCAGGGTGATTGATCAGCTTCACGCGGTGTGGTTTGGAGAACCTTAAATCAACCCGTTATCCCTGGGTTTTAAAGCCTGTTATTCTGCAGAACCACAAAAGCAAGGGTGTAATTCGAACCTGACAGATGGTCACTGGCACATAGTCCTCACAGTCAAGATGTTTTCCTGTGGCAGAGTATGTGCACGAGTGAACAGCTGTCACTCGTTTTTAATCCTCACTGTAATTGCTGTGCACCTCAATGTTATTTTGGGACTCATGACCACGTTTAATGAGATCAACATGATCAACCCAGTCAGGGTTAGTGGAAAACTATCTGGCTATAATGACTCATTTTATTAAAGTGGATTTTCTGAGAGCACATTGAATGGCTCGTGGATCAGCCCTGAATTCACTTTGTTAATTTGTTAAATTAAGTTTGTTCATTCATACATTCAGTAACCACTAGTCAAGGTTGCGATGAAGCGATTGAGCCTGTCCAGGAACACTGGGGGTAAGGCATGAATACACCCTGGATGGGATGCCTCAATGCACACACACACATTCATTCCTAGGGCTATTTTATGTTTTTCATGTTACCTACTGGCATTGCTTTTTGGTACCTTGGATTGTTGCCTTGAAAAATTCCTCAAATGACAGCTAAAGATCTGTCATTTGAGTATTTACCAAGGGTAGATTCAAGAAATGTGTCCTTGGGTACCGCTGTATGATTAAACACTGTCTGACTTCATTCTCTACAAGCATGCCCCTGTGTTGGGTTTGGGCCTAGCAGCGCTTCATCTCCACAATAACGTTCTGAATCCAGGACAGTTGCACATGAAGCAGGTTTATTTATTTTCTGGTTTCATCAGGCCAGCGCATAGGAACGGGACAGCATGTGAGTCTCGACTGGTGCTGTACAAAAAGTGCACTCAAAACAAGGATATCCCTCTATTGTTTATCCCCTCCAGCTGGACAGCAGTGGGGTGTGGTCTGAACAGGGACACACTGCCACCACACATGATACACTCTCCCATACTTCTCTCTCTCTCTCTCTCTCTCTCTCTCTCTCTCTCTCCCTCTCTCTCTCTCTCACACACACACATACACACACATACATATGCAATGTCAGACATTCTTGTCTGTTAGTCCTGGGCTCTTTTTGTATCCTGTCTCCGTGTGACTATGGAAGGAGCAGAGAGGAAATCAGTTTAGGAAATCTGCGTCAGGATAAGGTCTTGTTAAAAAACTGTTATTTCTTGTCCAGCTTCTAAAATAAACTGCGGAACTCTGTAATGATCTTTCCGGACGATCTTTAATGTCGACGTTAACGATCTTTAATGTCAAAGTTTGAGCTGAGCTCGAACATAAAAATCGGACACATTTCTGCCATGCTCTGAATCTTCCTCTCTGTGTCTCTCACAGATTGGGCCGAAATGGCGGGATGTGGTGTCTCGTTGTATTAAGGGTCATTACCAGCCGCTTCTACTGCTCTACGCTGACCCCCGTGGCACACCCGTGTCTGTGCAGGACCTGACATCTCGGCTGGACCTTCACCATTACACCAAAACTTACTACGACAGCGAGGACTCTGGTAGATTACCTACAGTACTATATCACA
This sequence comes from Noturus placidus, assembly GCA_022414735.1. NCBI lineage: Eukaryota > Metazoa > Chordata > Actinopteri > Siluriformes > Ictaluridae > Noturus > Noturus placidus. The sequence continues at coordinate 130,992 of JAFFST010052842.1, forward strand.
AACACAACTGAAAACACAGTGGGATAAGCGTTGTTTTTTTTTCTAGTATTCTTTAGTATTTCCTGTAGTTAAAGTCAAGTCTGGAATTTTTTATTTATTTATTTTATTCTATGTTCCACAATTGAGAACTACATAATCACTTCATTTTATGTTGAAATGAATAACATTGGACACTTTATCTCAATCCTGCTTGTAACTTAGTTCTGTAAATTTTTCATGATCTTTATTTTCCCTTTTTCCCAGGTCGTGAGCCGTCAATTTCGAGCGACACGCGAACAGACTCCTCGACAGACAGCTGCAGCTATAAACACACTCACTCGCACCACGAGTCCATGGCCTCACACTTCTCGTCAGACTCCCAGGGAACCATCGTGTGCAACCCCAAAAACACTGCATCACACAGCAGTCTGGATACGACGGGTATGTCCAAATCACACCCACTTCTACGCACATGCTTGTTCTAGAGAGGCATTTTTGTTTATAGAATCATCGACTTGAACAAAAAAAGGCTGCAGACATATGTAGGGGACCAAGGGTGTAACCATGGTATGGACATTGGCGTGGGGGTCCAA
>JAFFST010052842.1:132400-162931 GCA_022414735.1 Noturus placidus
CACACACACACATACACACACACAAAGAATGCGTGGTTACGCCCATGTAGGGGACAGAGTATTTATGACTGTGTTCCAAAGGCCCTTTGACTGACGGTGAGCCTGCTCAGCGCCACACGCCTAGAAAAAGCGGGACCACAGATAGGAAGAGTGGAGTCGTGGACAGGAAGAGGAGTGCCAGCCGACCCCGCCGACTCGACGAGAGAAGTCGAACCTCAAAGACCGATGAGGTGTCTTCTGCAGGATACCACAGTGAGGGTATGCAGCTTAACACACACACAGTAGAGGGGTAAAGCAGGAAGGATCCATCAGGAAGTACAGCACAGCACGAAGTACTTTTTAAAATGTGAAGCTAATAACAGTCTGTGATCAACATCCTCTTAGTAACTCGTTTAACTCTTTGTAAAATATCTCAGGCTTGTTAAAATTGTATTATGGCACAATTTGTGTTCTCCGTTTTGTTTATCAGCATTACATCCGTCCTGTTCTTGTTTATAATCGTTTCAGGTGAGACCCTGAAAGAACAACAGGTCCCTCGTGGCACTCCGAAACCCTGCTCTAGCCGTCTGCGGGACTTTAAGGAGAGCATGAGCAGCATCATTCTGAGCCGGCCGCTATCCGCCGACAGCACCAGCAGCGAGTCCAGGACCAGCTCCGGTGTAGGACGCTACAGGCCAGCCTGGAAACCACGCCGAGACACTCTCAACATCGACAACATCTTCAGCAGAGAGAGACGCAAGCAAGCCGGCTACGCTCCATTGGGAACCTTGTTGCCTGAGGATCCCAGACACCACAGGCCACTGACAGGCTCACTAGATCAAATGGGTTTTGGTGCCAGGTCTGCATCTAGGACTCTACCATCAACTCAAGGCAAGAGGATGGAACCTTCTCGGCTCATCCAGAGGATGGAGAGTGGGTACGAAAGCAGTGAAAGGAACAGCAACAGTCCTGTGAGCCTGGACATCCCCATTAATGATGGAGCTGTGAACGGATCACACAGGTATTTGCACACGCATCTCAAGTCAAGTCAGTTTGTAAAGCACTTTAAACAAAATATGGATGATAACCAAAGTGCCATAAGGTAATGATAAATTATTTCAAGCAATGAAGTCAAAAGATAATCATACAGTATATAGCAAGCTGCAGGTCTTTTCAAAAGAACAACAAAGCATCAGTGGTGAGTGAAGCCCTGAAATAAAAGGTATTCTATTCAGGGTGCTAAAACTATGTTTACAATACAAGATGACACATCACTGATTCCTCTGATCGGTCATGTGCGATGTGTATGAGACTCTGCTGTTGGCATATATTATTTAGCTTTTGGGGTTTTAATAAAAGATAAGTACAATGATTAGGCTATTGTCTTAATTGTCTTTATCATTATGCTGCACTTGTTCTTTTTTTATGTTACTTAAAGCCTTTCTTTTTAGAATAGTTAACACTAACTGTCTAAAATTGAATATCTGATCATGAACTTATGAAAACAGTCATATAAAATCCACATTTAAAAAAAATAAATACAAGATATTGAGATCTGTTTCATATAGCAGGAATAAGGTGCAATATAATTTGTACAGTCCCTTCCAAAACTATTGGAACAGCAAGGCTAATTCATTTGTTTTGGCTGTAGACTGAAAACATTTGGGGTTGAGATTAAAAGATGACTGAAGAAAGTTTAGAATTCCACCTTATTTCCTGATATTTATATGTAGAGGTGTTTTAAACAACATGGAACAAAGCACATTTTGATTCAGACCACCCAAGTGAAGGCAAGAAAAAAATATTGGAACATGTGACGGGTGTTTCTTGTTACCCAGGTGTGTCCTGTTAGACTGATTGTTTAAACAATAAATAGCTCTGCACAGTACTTGGATTTACACTTCAGTTTCACCTGTGGAGACTGCATTCGTTGTTAAAAAGGATCAGCCAACATGAAGATCAGAGAGCTGTCTACGGGAGAAAAGCAAGAAAAGTGGGAAAATCATTCAGAGGCATTGCAAAAACATTGGGCATAGCCAAGACAACAATTTGGAATGTTCTGAAAAAAGGTGGAAACCACTGGTGTGCTGAGCAATGGGTCGGCTATGGAAAACAACAGCTGATGACAGAAACATTGTGAGAGCTGTGAAGAAAAACACCAAAACAATGTCAGTGACATGACAAACAAGTTTCACAATACAGGGGTGAAGGTATCACAATCCACCGTTCGACTTTGAGAGCAGAAATGTAGAGGGCTTTCTACAAGTTGCAAACCGCTCATCAGCAGTAAGAATCGGAAAGGCAGACTGGAATTCACAAACGGTTCAATGTTTTTATGTTGTTTAATTAATAATTTATCAATTTGTATAGCGCTTTTTACAATGGTACATTGTCTCAAAGCAGCTTTACAGAAATATCATTTTTACATTTACAAGCGACTTACTAATGAGAGCACATTCACACACCAATGGGAGCAGAGCTGCCATGCAAGGTGCTAGCTTGCCATTGGGGGCAACTTAGGGTTCAGTGTCTTGCCCAAGGACAGTTCGGCATGAGATCACCCGGGCCGGGATTCGAACCGCCAACCCCACGGTTAGTGGATTAGTGGACGACCCGCTCTACCGACTGAGCCACAGCCGCCCGTTTAACACATCTAGATATAAAAACCAGGAAATTAGAGCTGAAATTTTAAACTCTCGACTCATATCCATCTTTTGATCTGTTTTTGGTGGATGTATAACACACACAAATGAATTGGCCTTGCTGTTCCAGTAGTTTCAGGGAGACTGTACATTTCTCTTCGTAGTTCTGCTTGTTTTACTTTTCTTTAAACTGAGCCACACCTACCAAATGCAGGTGTATATATATTGCTTGTAGTTGTGCAAATAGAGACGGTTATATGTGCTCAGTGCTCAGTGTAGCTTTACTCACAAAGTCACAGATGTTTTCTTGCAGCTTGTCACATTTTAATACAGCACATATTGCAGAGACACCTACTGATCAAGGCTTCTCGTATGCTTGTCTCAGTGTAAAAGACGTGGCTCTAATAAAGCAACACTCCGGTGTCGGCACTACGTGGAATGGTGTACAGAAATCGAAAAGCAGCAGTTCCCTCTTGCAGGATGTCAAAGCCTCCATCAGAGGAACCAGTCATACGGGTTTGGGTGTGTAATGTATATGTTATATTATAATGGTACTTGATCATTACTTCTATTCAGTTTCATTTAAAAGTAAACTTGTGGAGATCTTTAAAAAAAAATTATAAACAAATCCTTTGTGGTAGGTGTATTATTTAGCTACGTTGACACGGGTCAATGAAAGTGCGCCATAAATAACTGAATTACAAACGTGTATGCAGCTGCCGAGGGCCGAAGCGAGCTGGACGAGCTCCAGGAGGAGGTGGCGCGCAGGGCAAGAGAGCAGGAACTGCAGAGGAGGAAGGAGAAAGAGAAGGAAGCAGCCATGGGCTTCAACCCCAATCCCAGCAAGTTCATGGATCTGGATGAGCTGCAAAACCAGGGTTAGAGTCTTAACAGTGCTAAACCCTAAGGGAGGAGAGGAGCGGAGCCAGGGGCATTTCTGGGGCATTTCTGCTGCTTGCTGCTGCGTGTGGGAGTGCTTGTGGGTGTGACACTAACCAGTAGCCTGCTGTCACCACATTGTGTGTTGGTGGATGCTTGCATGCACCTGTTAATGTCTGTGTGTAGGTGTGCGGGTATCTGGGCCTCGGTGTGACGCAGTGCTTTGGTGTTGCGTGTCGTCTGCAGGTAAAGGGGACGGCTTTGAGCGGTGTGTGCTGGACGCTGAAGCTCTGTTGGATCAGTCTCTGAGACTGGAACAGGCAGGCGAGGTCGCTGCCGCACTCTCTGTGGTAAACGAAGCCATGTGTAAGTAGCGCTAACCTACCTTCGGAACTGTCTTCCACATGTGCCATCCACACCACATGTGCCATCTCCACCACATGTTTGCGTGTGTGTGTGTGCGCGCGTGCTTTTCCTTTATCTGTGTTTAAGTATTGCAGACTTTGTACAGACCTTGTAGTACAACACATGCTTTACAGCATCATTTTTAAAAATGATGACTTGTCTTGAATAGTTGTGTCTTTGAGCTGTGTATCGTTATCTCATTTGTCCTGAGCAGAAGGTCACACTAGATGCTTAGGGTTTCTTTTAGATTGGCTAGTTTCTGTAAGCCTCTTATACACAAATCAAATGCACTCGGCTAACTGTTTGAGTTCTGAACATTTATAGCTTAGTGACCGAATAAAAAAATGATCCATGACTTCATTAAAGTCTGTGAAAATAACGCTGTAGTACTGGGGTGACGTTTGGACGAATTGCTGTACGACTGTCATTCGGTAATATGAATGCAGCTTTCCTCACAAACTCATTGATTATGTTCAGTCACCTTGTCAAGACACACTGAACATGTCTTCATGAAGGTTGGTCCTAGTTTATAAAGTTCAGGGTTCCTACAAGTCCTGGAAATCCTACCAATTTCTAGACTAGTGTTTTGAAACATGTTGAAGCTTGACTTAAAGCTACTGATATTGTATATTTTTTATATATATATATATATATATATATATATATATATATATATATATATATATATATATATCTCAGCTCACATCACATAAATATGAATCTAAATCTGGATTCTGTCATCTAGCAGAGTCAGTGTGCATACATATCTGGACATTATTTACCAGGAGAGTCCTATTGATCTGTCCAGATACCTGACCAGACAGAGTTGAGTTTTCTTTTATGGATTCACTATTTTAGAGTTGAACAAACGTAAACTAAAGATTGTTTTGAAGCGTAAATGGTTGTGGTACATGTCACTAGGATCTAACAGCGAATACCTCATGTTTTGCTTTCAATAAAACTTGAGAGAGGTTTAAAGATGCAGCCAAGTGGAACTCATTAAAAGAAATATATTAAAGTGATTTTATAACAGATTTTTGTATTATCTTTGTGTATCGTTGTATTGCCGCTGAATGAAGTAGCTGTTTTGTCAGATTCCATTTCTTAAAAACGGGAGTATTGCTAGAGTTGTTTTTCTGAGCTGTACCTTCCCTGGACATCATCATTAGTTGCCATAGTAATTCCCCAGGAAGCTGAGTCACTGCCATAAACCTAAAGTTAGCTTTTCACTTTTGGAAACCCGTTGGGTTTGTTTGTTTGCTTGTTTGTTTGTTTATTTATATCAGTCTGTGCGTGTCTGCTGCATTCTTTCTTTTGCAATTTCTTTCCTTCTTCCATTCCTCTATCTTTTAATTTGTCGGAAGTAAAAAAAAAAAAAAATCAATCCCACTACATGCTAAGCTCTTACAGTTTTACGTGCTAAACTTTTTCGTAGCATGTCACGTTACAGTTTGCGATGAGGGAGAATTTCTCGAGGGAGAGTATCTTCATGTCTCTGCTGTCATGTAAATAAAATGAGGCAATAGTTGGCAATGGGATTGTGGGTGGGGCATAGCTCTATGGCAACCTCTTAATATGCTTCTTCGGATGTTGGTAGTCTGTGCCGGTGTGTAAATGTCAGCGTGTCTGTGTGTCATCCCTGCGGTCCACATATGACTGGACAGTCCTCATCTTAATGCTGGGTGTGTGTCCTGTACTTGTCTACATGTATGAATGTTTAGGTAAAGTGTGACTGATTGACACACACACACACACACACACACACACACACACACACACACTGTGTTATATTCTGCGTTATTCTCATTTGTATATCATGTTACCTCACCCTTTCTCCTCTGCCTGTGTTGAACAAGTTCCCCTGTGCACTTGGTGACATCACTCTCAGCTTTACTGGGCTCACACGAGAGTTCGCATCTCTATATCTTTACATAGGAATTGTATTAAAGCTTGGAGCGATTTTCAAATGAGTCTATTTCTGTTCATTTTTTTTTTACTTTTTGATTCAGACTACAGTTTGTTTTAATTTCATTCCATGGTTGAATGCAACTCATTTTACTTTTACAAACTTAACATTCATCATGATTTACATCAGTTTTTTTCCTGGAAAGGGTTCCAGTTTAGCATTTGTGCAAGGTTACATTTATCAAATTTTCCAGCATTCTCCCTTCCTTTCCCTTCCTTATCCAGCCTGATGTGATACTTTCGTTAATACCAAATATATGTTTGCATGCATCCCATGACAAAAACGTTTTCTTTTTATGCATCTTTTCATTCATTTGTTATTATTTGTTTTCCTTTCATTTTGTATTTGCTGCTGAAGCTAAACTCGGGCATACCATGCATGAGGGCAGTGCTAACGGGCAGGGCAGGACAGTGGCTGAGGCCCGACTGCAAAAGTGTATGAGGAAGGCGCGAGGCGTGCAGCAGCGCATGCAGCAGCAGGAGAAGCAGCAACAGCAAGAGGAGAAGAAGGAGAGTGAGGAAGAGCAGGAGCAAAAGCTGCCTATCAGGTACCTGCTGCTGGCTCGGGTGTGTGTGCGTGTGTGTATGGACGGACTCCAGCTGGAGCGCCTGCACATGCACCTCTGTAAGAGAAGACGAACTGCCTAATTAATGGGCAGGTGATTGACAGGAGAAGAAGAATGAGAGAATGACACCAGGTTTTACTGCTGATTGTGTTGGTTGCACAGGGGACGGCATTGCATCATTTATGTAAATGAAGAGGCGTGTTTCCACTGAGGTTCTCGAACTAAAGTGAGGAACTAAAATGTTCTGAACACACACAAGTTCCTGGTTTTCTGGTACACTGTGGTGCAGCAGCTGTGGCCAAAAAATTATAAAAGTATAAAGTTAAGACCAAATTAATGTTGGTCGGTTTTAGTTTGGCTTTTTCCCTGCAAAACAAGAGCATTGCATATCTAAAAGGCCAGGATAAAAAAGGTTTTCATAATTGTTTATTAGTTGCAGTGGTGCTTGAAAGTTTGTGAACCCTTTAGAATTTTGTATGTACCTGCATAAATATGATCAAATTCATCATCAGATTTTCACCCAAGTCTTAAAAGTAGATAAAGAGAACCTAATTAAACAAATGAGAGAAAAATATTATACTTGGTCATTTATTTACTGAGAGAAATGATCCTGTATTACATATCTGTGATTGGCAAAAGTATGTGAACCTTTGCTTTCAGTATCTGGTGTGACAAAGATACAGAACTGAGGATCAGTACTGCACATTGGCTTGGAGGAATTTTAGCCCATTTCTCAGTACAGAACAGCATCCAATCTGGGATTCTGTCCACAAAACATTTGTCCAATAGTCTGGCTTGTCCACATGGTCTTTAGCAAACTGCAGAAGGGCAGCAATGTTCTTGTTGGAGAGCAGTGGCTTTCTCCTTGCAACTCTACCATGAACACCACTGTTGTTCAGTGTTCTTCTGATGGTGGACTCATTAACATTAGCCAATGTGAACGAGGCCTTTAGTTGCTTAGAAGTAACCCTGGGTTCCTTTGTGACCTCGGGGACTATTACACGTCTTGCTCTTGGAGTGATCTTTGTCGGTTGATCATTCCTGGGGAGGGTAATAATGGTCTTGTATTTTCTTGGTGGAGTCTAAACTCTTTAGAGATGGGTTTGTAACCTTTTCCCACCTGATGAGCATAAACTCTTTTTCTGATGTCCTCAGAAATCTCCTTTGTTCATTCCATAATACACTTCCACCAACATGTGTTGTGAAGATCAGACTTTGATAAATCCCTGTTCTAAAAATATAGTGCGCTCACTCACACCTGATTGTCATATCAATGATTGAAAACACCTGACTGAATTTCACCTCCAAATTAACTAGAGGTTCACATACTTCTGCCACTCACAGATATGTAATATTGGATCATTTTCCTCAATTAATAAACGACCAAGTATAATATTTTTGTCTCATTTGTTTAATTGGGTTCTCTTTGTCTACTTTTAGGACTTGCGTGAAAATCTGATAACATTTTAGGTTGGATTTATTCAGATATATAAACAATTCTAATGCATCTTCACTTTCAAGTGTCACTGTAAATGCAGATTCTTTAAATGAGTTGGTTGTTCAGTAAAATTTGCATTTGACTAACAGTGACATTTAGTATACAAAGATGCACCAATTTTTGTTCTCAGTAAAAGTACGTACTCTGAAACAGGAACTGAAAGGTTGTGGGTATTATGATCTTTGAATGAAGATCAACCCTGGTTGGTCCGGTGTACCTCAAGTTCTTGGGTTCCTGCAGGGGAAATGTGCCAGAACACTGAACAATAGACTAAACCCTATTTGCTGCCAGGAGTTTACTTGGAAGTAAGTATGTACTCGTTGCTGTGCTTGTGGTCATTTTAATTCCTTTTTATTTTCTAGTGAACAGCCTGTCAAGATCCAAATACTTCTGACAGAAGCTCAAGAGGAGGTTGTGGATGCGCTCTCAGAAGCTTCCTTAGGCCCACCATTATCATCCCCAATTAGACCCCATTCTCCTGCTCCATCCACTCCTGATCTCTCCCACTCCAACTTCAGAGAGAGCCTTGAACGTCCTTCATCCATCGATAACAAACAGCATCCACTCTCTCACTCAGACTCTCAGGAGCATTCCCCTGCCTCTGCCCGCAAAACCAGTAAACCCATTGCCAGCTCTGCATCCATGTTCACAGCAAACGAAACTTCACAGATGCCAGCCAGAGACGGACCCGAAGCTCACACACATGGGCACAATCATCACTCGCCTATGTCCCGGAGCTTCAGTGTCCCTCGCTCTTCTTTTTCCTCTGATCAGTCCAGCTTAGAGGAGAAACCACAGATGCTCCACTCACAACAGTCATCACTCTTCAACCCACCGCCATCACAGCGCGCTGATACCGCTCCACCAACGCAGAACTTCATGTCATTTTCCCCTTCACCCCCCTGCCTCATGCCACGCTCCACCTCACCGGCCAGGCCCATGCCTGTAGAGCGCTGGGCTGAAAACGTCACTAGATACTACAACTCCCAAAATGCTTCACAGCCCTGTGGATCGCCCTGTGAAGAGTTGTCTGAACTCGACTCGCTCTACAGGGCCAGTTTGCGGGCTCCCAGCAAACCACGAGCCTCTTGTGGGCCCAGTCCAAATGCCACTGGGAGACAAGGTAATCATTTACTTCAGTAGAGTAGAGTTAAGGGTCAGTGAGGTATGGAAGGAGCAGCTTATGAGATGAATACATTTGACATGTTGAATTAGTTGCTTTATGTTGAAATCCAGGTGTAGATTTAGATCAGCATGTCAGAGGTGACTGTGGGAAGGAAAACTCCCTGAGACAACCTGAGCAAGAACCCATCCTCTTCTGGGAACACCAGATAGTGGGATTATAAATGATTATATTATACAGATGTAGAAGAGTGAAGACAAAGGTTGTTTTCACACTGGGCACCTTTGCTAGTGTGCCCCCACAGCGTTGGTCTAGTTTCAGACTCACTGGATTCTATCGAACTCCGGTGCATTTGCGTTCACCTTACATCATCACAAACACGCATGGAGAACACAACATGAATCAGCATATAAAAAAAAAATATATTTTTAAAAATCATTTTTGACCTAGCAGGTATTATGTGCAGCAGCAGACCTCTTCTGTGTCTCACAACGTTCCCCGGCCACTCATGATGCCGTCGATAGCTAAAACACATGCGCAGGTCACTTTACTTCCTGATTACGAGTTGCGCTCACATTCACGGGAATCGCGGCACGGTTCCAGAGCAACTGAACTCTGACCACTTCCTACAAGTGGTCTCGGGTTCGGGATTGCCGTGCGCTTCCAGGTCCACATGATGGCTTTCACATTACTAATTTTTCATGCAAACCATGCTCTGTTTCGTCGGCCAATGTGAAAGCCCCCCAACAGTGTGTTGAAAGGGTGTTCAATATGATCATATTAGGAATAAGTGTCTGAGGATAAGCACAGTGTATATGAAAACAGTAGCATTTTTAGAAAGTATAAATATTCTGGTATGGAGTTACCATATAACGCCGTATAGATATAGAATATAAACTAGCTCGCATTTAGGAGTTAGGTGGACACGGTTTAGATCTTAGTACAGTCAAATCTTGTTACTATGCCACCTCGCTACTATGCCACTCTCGCTATTATACCACTTTTGCTCGGTCCCGACAAAATTCAATACAAAATAAATTTACTATGCCACCCCCAACTCTCGCTACTATGCCACTATTGTGTGACTGTTAAAAGGCACGAGTCGTGAAAAGTCTGTATTTCTGCGCAATGCGCAATTATCACACTCGCGTCCCAAAGGCGAAGCGACGAACTACAGTCCAGCTGCGCACAACATAACTCAATACGTACACGCATAGTCAGACTGTGTCAAAGTCAAACACGTGATGCTTCTCCCCGACGCCAACTACAACAAGCCAATCACAACACACACAGCGACAAGCCTGCAACCCTAGTTCAAAAGAAACACACAAAAGCGCGAGCACACACAGACACGCAGGCACTCGCACAACAGTGCGGAGTTCATGCAACAGAGGAGCGGGAAGTTTTTGAGAGTTTTGGACTGATAACTTGAGAAAATAAAGCCGTTTTTACAAACCCTTGTTACTATGCCACTCTCGCTACTATGCCACTCTTGCTCGGTCCCGACAGGTGGCATAGTACCGAGATTTCACTGTATCTCATTTTCTAATTCTACTGGTAGATATAAAAAAAAAAAACAACTAAAATATTGTCCAACAAAATTTGTCAAAATGTACCTATTTTAATGGAATTGCTAGAAAATCCTGTATTTTAAGAAAATATAATTTAGTGCAAATGTAAATATACAAAGCCCTGCTGATTTCTGAAACCTGATCGGTCAGAAGGTGTTGATTCATTTTCTACCAGCTCTAATAGTGATTGGCTGTAATTCAGATCACAGGTTCATATTAATGTGCTATCATTTCTAAAGTAACAATTTACACAGGGACTTGTATGGCAGATAATCCACATACAATATAAGTCTAAAAAATAAATGGATTTAAAAAACGTGTTGTTATTTAACAAGAAAAAAAAATATCTTCAAGAGAACTGTCTAAAGTAAATGACGGGAACAATCTTAACTGTTGATGTAAGAGGAATTACACACTTGCTGTAATTAAAACATGCAGTTCTTGGAAAATAATTTCACGATGGTAACAGTAACCGACACACCACCCAATCATCTTTTATTCCTTTTTTTATTTTATTATTCTTTTTAAACAATTTCAGGTGTCATTTGAAATACACTGTTTATTACTTAAATCCAAAGTATACTTCTTTGCGCTCTGGCATCAGTTTTGTTTAAGTGCTATGACAGAAGTACATGTAAAATGATAAGGTTGAGTTATTTTAAAGCCTATCCTGAGTATGACCTCCTCTCTGCAGGACCAGCTGCTGCACGCAGACTTGCATCTGGACACTCGGGCTCGCTTGGCCGCTCCAAAACACCCACTGCTGAGATCGAGAGGAGTGCCTATAGGACACCAGAATACATCAGCACTCCTGCACACAGAGTGAGTGATGCACGGGTGTGTGTCGATAGACATGCAACTGTATGTGTGCTTGAGATTAATTGACAATGAAAGGAGTGATAATGCTCATTGTTGCTAATTAGGGTGTATAATTTTTACTGCGTCCCCCCTCCCCAAGCCTGTTACGCCTACGGTGCGTGATGTACCAGCGGCTGAGGATCAGATCTACAGTGCTGAGAATCTGCGTCGCATCGCACGCAGTCTGAGCGGCAAAGTCATCAGAGGACGAGCCGAAAACCTTGTTCCTTCTCGCAGCTTTGTAAGTCTCTCTCTCTCTCTCTCTCTCTCTCTCTCTCTCTCTTCACTCACACACTCACACACTCTCTCTCACACACACACACACACACACACACACACACACACAAGTATGCATGAAGGTGTGAAATCACTGAAAGGAAACATGCTATATGGACCCTCAAGTGTGTATTAAGTATGCGTCTTGCCTCTGCATGCATTCATCTGATGTCACTGTTAATCCAAACATCTTATTGATTGGTGTTATTGTTGCACTATATGGTTTCATAATTTTTTTGTTTTTAAATATCTGAGGATGCACCAAATAGCAAGCCACAGAATATATTTAACTGAAAATAACAAAACGTAGGCTAAGTAAAGTACAACCTCATGGTGCATATGACCTTTGGCACGTGTGTTTGATGTTCAGCTCAATGTTTCCTGAAATTTGGTTTGAAAATCTCATTTTCTCTCTCATCAACATTCTCTCTTCCTCACTCGTCTGGTGCCGTTCTTATATTTTGGTATCCATTTAAAGGACTGTCCAGCTTCGAGAATTGCTAAGCATGTGGACCCTCGATTGAACCCTCCCCACTCCAATACCTCTCGGCATGCCGCACCTGTTACCCACACTCCTTCAGTTTTCACTCACCACCCTGAGCACCAGTACCTGCACCCACCTCAGCAACAACCTCCCCCTCCAGCTACGTTGCAGCGGCCCACTCGAGGACACCCAGGTAACCATGTGACTCCTCTGCCTCGGCACATCACACACTGTACACTACAAGCACACACACACACACACACACACACACACCTTGGTCTGAGAGTATGACGTGGCAGCTGTCACTCCCCAATGCTATTAATGTCTATCCTTATCACATTTTGTAAATCAAAGGGCCTTGCGTTTGTAGGCCTTGGATGTCACTTACCTGTCAGTGCAGATCAGCTTTTATACATTGAACACCCTGTTGAGTTTAGTTTCCAACCTTAATTCTGTATAATATAGCGATCTCTGTCAAAGATCTGTCAAAGAGCACAGTTTCAGTTTCACTGAACAACCAATCAGAGAGCCCTCTCTCCTGCCAGCATCCAAAGCTGATTTAGCCTGGTAAATATGTGCAGACAAGTAACGGTAGTTGTACTGCTACTGATAATACTGAATAATACTCCAATTAAATTTCAGTTTCTAGAGAAAATTATCTAAAATGTTTGTTCCTGCTTGCTAGTGTCTGCAGGAGATCCCCAAAAGGTCGACAGGTTTCTGGCTGTGCTTGACCGGGGCGAAGCTCTTCCCCACGGCAGCTCCCACAGTGTGGTGATGAGCTACGGCACTCTTCCTCGGGCACCCCGGAAATCCGCTCCTTCTGTGCCGCGCGTGCCTCAGGCCAGAGTCGGACTAGCTTCTCACCCTGGGGCCTGGAGCTACACAGATCCCCGCTATGCCACCCTGGCTCACTCTGGACGCTCAGCACCTGCTTGCAGACCTGTAGATATTTCTCAACACCAACTTCAACGTGCCAGCTTACCCAGACAGCAGTCGGTCCCCACTGCTCAGCCCACGCGTATGGATATGCCACCAGAGGCAGACTGGAGGACTGCTACTTTCAGAACAGGTCACCCAGATGGCCAGTCGTCCAGAACCCGACGTGGTTCCCACATGCAGCTGTGTTCCCTGTGCCAGCAGTCTCCAGCTGAGCCCATGGGCACCTACTGCCAGGCCTGCATTGCTTACAGAAATCGCTACAGGCAGGCCAATTAAGCAAAGTGGAGCACCATTTCATGGAAATACCAGCTTCATGTACATAATCACATCCCATACATACACATGCATACACATCTGCATGACGATGAAGGAGAGTCATACACCAGCCCACTTCTGTCTTTCACTTACTACATTTATCTCCTTCATCTTGACCTGTTGCTTGAGTCCTGCTTTCACACACTTTTTTGCTGATGAAGAATGGCCTCTAACTGAAGGTGTGATGCTTCACATCTGCACTGTGCACGTCCTGCCGGATGAAGACTGTTTTAGACTCTGGATTTAGACTTCTTGGTTGTGTTTTATCGAATTAACACAATGGGAAGAACTTTAATCCTTTCCTTGAGTGACCTGCCAATGAGATTGGTATTTAACTACAGTGTTTTGGTAAGAGTGCTTTTTTTTTTTTTTTTAAATGAGGCCACGAAGCACAAATTCAAGACAAGACTGAGAGAGCGTACTATTTTTGGATTACTGAACCATAGATAGCCTGGATTATATAACTTGGCAGTTCCTTGTTTTATTATAGATTTCTCTATAGCATACTAGACTAAGCAGAGTAAAGTAAACTATAAGAAAATATTTAGAAACTATTGTGTAATGTGAACGAGGCAATAGCAGTGGAGTAGAAAAATGTGATGAGAAGTGAAGAGAGAACATTTTCATGACATGCCAAGTGGCTCACTGGAAAAACACACGACATAATTGGATTGTCTATTTCAGTGTAAAAATACTCCCACTTGTCACATGAATAATTATCGAAGGGTTTTCAAGGGAAAGGCATTATAAAGAGTTTTAAAATAAATCTGAACTATCAGTGTTAGTCACGAACATGCCAGGTACAGCAGTTCAGAATAATACCTGAGGATTTTTTTGTTTTGCATTAATGTTAATGAAGGGTTAGGGCTTGTTAAAGGTTAAACATACACTGCGCCTGGCAGGTATTATTGTATTTAAAAAAAAAAAAAAAAGATAAAAAAATACTTTGCAATGTAACTGAAACCAAAACTGTGAAGTGAGCTGAGAATTTTGCATCATTTAGAAGACCTAATGCACAAAGCTGTACCTTGAACGCAGACCAATTTACTCACAGCGGCATCATGATATACAGCCATGAGATGCTTCTGATTACTTCAGTATTTAGGATTTAATCGTTTAGATTTAGTCCATTTGTGCAAGCGCATGGCTTAAATACCTGCAATTAAAGGAGAAGTGTTTTAGAGCCCTCTGCTCCCTGAGAGGTAGACCTACCTGACTTCCCTTTCTCCCCAGTTGACCCCGCCCCTTTTGTTGAAACTACACATGCCTTGTGAGTTGCCTTTAAAGAAGAACGGGCCGAGCCATGCAGGTCTGTACCGACTGCACCGGAAAAATAAAGACAGAAACTAGCTCAATCCATTGCACTGTAATTTCACGATTCATTCTTTTTTTTTTTTGTTTTTTAAAGGCACCTTTTGAAATTTTAGATCAGGAGACACCCGTAAATATCACAAACTGCACCTTCAAACATGTTTAGGAGGGTTAAGGTCATTCCTCGGACCTAGAGGTATACATTTCTCAATTGTAATAGATACAGTGTGTTCAACATATCCAATATACAACATACATTTAAAGCCGATTTTGTAAATTTAGAGCTGATCTGATGCAATGCGATATGACTTAGTGTGCAGTTTTGATTTTAACTGAAAAGGTGCCGTGAAGTCTGGAGGGAGAGAAATCAGTTTCGTGACTCAGTCACGGCTGGATTTTACGGTCGCAGAAATGAACGCAAAATCAAGTAAACTCCACAATATTCATCACAACACACATTCAGCCAAAGCCCACTTCGATTCACATGCGTCGAACGTGAGTACAGCTAAAAGGTCTCATTTACCAACAAACATCACTGCGAAATTTTTGCCCGCAACGATCACAAACAAAAAACCCCCTGCGAAATCCTGTACGGACGATTACTTTTTTTTAAATAGGAGTACAACAGTGATGATAAGGAGATGCACACGTGCTATCAGACTTTACTGATATATTGATATTCATCTCGCACAAAGTTTTGCTTCGGTGCAGTGAATCTTTAGAACATTACTCTAAACGTGTGGTGGTCTGGGAAACCCATCAGATGTGGCGGAGGCTGAATTCTGGCAGCCAAAAAGTGATGGAAATGCATAGAATTTTTCTTGCTCTAGATTTCTGAAAAGTTCATGGTGGGGAAGCCAGTTTAACAAACAAAAAAGAAAGTCAGTCCACTAAAGCCTTACTAGAGAAGTGTGATTTCCACACACAGTGAGCATTTACATTACTTTCATTTATTTAGCAGATGCTTTTATCCAAAGCGACTTACAAATGAGGGGAAAAAAAAAAAATATATATATATATATATATATATATATATACATTTTACTTATTTTTTTAATGGCATTTCAGGGTACATCAGTTGTATAGTTATGTGCCGTAGTGAAACAGACATGAACCTAATCAATTCAGTTGAAATCAATTCAGATACTCGCTGTCAAAATATCGATGATGCTCCTGCACTGTGGTGAATGAAATCTTTAGTTTTCTTTTTCACGTTTGAAAGTAACCAGATGTTAACTTTGCTAATGCTTGAGATATGATCATAAGTGTCCAGAACACTATATAGTAGAAATGTGATTGTGTCAAAAAAGTGTTTTCCCAGGCCACTGCCCAAATATTCTCCCGTCCAACTCAGTATTTCATCATATCAGAACACATTGCACTTAAAAGGCATGTCGTGGTGGATTTAGTGATCTGTAACCACCTAATGGATGCTTTTAAAAGTTTTACAGTCATGCTTAAAACCTGTGCATCTACAGTTGCTATAAAATGTATATGCAATGTCGCAAGGCCTGTGTTCCTATAACTTAATGCCGTATACTAGCCTGAGTTTTGTGATTTTGCTTAACTATGTTAACACTGGTTTAGTGCACTTCACAAGTGTTAAGTTAGAAAGTGTAACTCTGTTGTAATGTACATTTCCCATAACTCTGGGACATATTTCAATGTTTATATGTGTAACTGCATAATCTATAGATCTATATCTGAAATTTAGTCATATATAGTTTTCTATGCTGTACTGATACTGAATATATAAGTATTTTCATGAAGTACTGACCTCTAAAAGTGTAATTATGCACTTACTTACATGTATAAGGCTGTTGAAATGAAACTGGCCCTTGGCTTGTTTGGTTTCGTTCCTCACAGTCAGTGGGACATGAGAGCATAGAGACACAAACTTTTATCAACCTAGGACTCCTGTTGGTTTGGGCACCAAATCCTGCCTTTATATAGTTTTTCAGTAGTTCTTAAACTTTGTGCAGCCGGGGACCCATTAAACTGTCAAATAAATTCCACACACCACTACAGTACAGATTTATATCATGAGCATAATCCTCCTATTTAAATATTAGGTTGATTATTAATTACATACAGTAATATTGTGACCATTGTTGAAGCCTCAGAGCTTTTTATTACTGAACCTTCCACTGACGGAACACATTACAGTCAAGCTGACATTATTTATAGGCCAACTTGTTTTTCGGCTTATCGACCTAAGCGTGCGCTACCTGGTTGCAAAAAGACCGGAGTAGGTTAGCAATCTGACGCTACTTCTGTATTTTTCTAAGCTACCTTCTGAATGAGAAATCTTTCATGAATTTTATTCAGGAATCGGATCGGCGTTAGCTAAAATATTATCCACTTGTAATTTTGCATTAGCGCTAAAAGACAGGCAGTGTTATTCAGCTGAAGTAACATTTTCCAATGATGTTAACTCGGAGATTTTTATGGCTTGGCTGTGTGTAAGTGGCTAAATTATGCTAAGTGGTGATCAAGTCTTCATTGGCTGGATAGACTGTATATACATATCTTCTAGAAACACTGAGCATTTGTACTAGAGAGAAATGAAAGTAGGTATGCAAGTCACTTGATGGAGGATGTTGTGGCACACAAAGCCACAGAATTAGCTAGGAAAATGCATCCATTATAGGCATCTTCTCAGTAAGAACACGACCTAGATATCTAGCGATAGCTAGCTACTGATGTAAAATTTTAGGTGAGTTACTTTAGGTGGTTTGGGTAAGGAATATAAATCGGGCGTGTTTGCTAACTAGCAAGTTAAGTGTTAAACCATTCATAGTTAGCAAGCCTGCTTTACTGATCTGATAGATAGATACTTCGCTGAGATGTAATTGGGCCAGCAAAGACATGGAGCTCCTCAGATCAGTTATCTCTCCTAAATGCCTGTAACTATAACTGGCTTGGAAAGGTGTCTAGTTGGACCGAATGGGGGGGGACAACCCCAGATGTGTTTCACTGCTTTTACGATTCTGACACCCAACAGCACAACACGACAATTTAGAAAACTAATTCTGGCTTGCTCTTCCGCAATGTTTTTGCAATCAGGAGGCGTGGCTGACGTCAGTGTCCTGTCTGACTCAGGAATCTACTGCTATTAATTCAAATGACCAATCAGACAGGTTCATAACAAAGAAATCATGAAGTAGAATAGCTTTTCTAAAGGTGGCTTGTATTTTTTCACCACAGCAAAAAAACAAACAAAACAAAAAAAGCCCTGCCTATGCTTCACGTACTCCACTTTGAGAACCACTGGTTTCTAGAAATGTGTTTTATGCAGTATGTCTTATGAAGGTGTATTTTGTAAAAAGATAAAACCGTCAGAGAAGTCGCCGAATGCTGGATTCTTTACTCGTGTAACATTTGTAATCTTTAAAATGACGTCCTTAAATGCATTTACATGTTCAGTAATGGTTTGAAAGCATTATGAATCTAATTGAATTGAAAAGTTTGTCTAGTTTTTTTTTGTTTTTGTTTTTATTCTTGAGTTACATTTTCAAAGAAAAGGTATAATTTTGTTGTATGGAGGTGAGTATTTTTGCATTGCTCTTGCTATTTTAGACACTTTTTTTTTTGTTCCAAGAAGTTTAACGTGAAGAGTTTTGCCAGATGTATTGGACACAGTACTGTATGCAGTAGTCAGCTGTCTGTTCCTTTTTCTCTTTATTTTTTTATGGAAATGAAGTGAAACAGACAGGAAAAAAACCCCTGAACGATGTAAATACATATGTATATACAGATATCATAGTCTTCAGTCTTGAACATGGAGATAATTCTAGTTTGAACCTTGTTTGTAAATGCTGTGGTAGAAAATGGAACTGGTATTTTTGCAATAAAGCGATATTGTGCTCTAATGAGGAGCGAAACAGAAATGCTTCTAACATGGATATGAGTTTTTATTACCTTTCACCGGTGAACCTCACCAAATTATGAAGTCTTTTTTGAAAAGGCCGCAAATTCCAATTAGCATAGCTTCAACATGGCGTTAGAATTCCCTATTCAGAGTCCTTATTGCATTTGATAGCTAAAAACTGATGATATTCACTGACTTGTTATAAATGTTATAAATATGTTTGTATAAATGAGTTATTTTTTCACATTCATAAGAATTTTTTGCACACAAACCTGAACATGAATAAAGTATATTTAAATAAATAACTGTTCATAACTAGTCAGGAATACAAACATTTCCCTTATCAAGCCCTTGAGCCTCAGAAAATACTGTTTGATTGGGACAAGGGCAGAGAGGTCGAAAGCTCTTGTACAAAACGCGTGCTTAATTCAGTGTCGGCTTATCATTTAATTACGCCTACTAGTGTTATTTATTGAGCAAGTGGTTGTTAAAATTGTCCCAGATAGCCAGGGTAACTATAACACTGAATAACTGTTTATTACAGCAAAATGTAGAGAAGATTTGTGTTTATGCTTGAGGTTTGTGGAGTATGATGACATCGGTAGCATTCTGATGATAAGGTGCTAATTATGAAGAAATGCTATTCATGCGCTGATAAACCAGCAAAGATGGCAGCAGTTATGTTCAGGGCTAATGCATGCCATGTACACTGATCATCCATAACATTAAAGCCACTGATAGGGGAAGTGAATAACATTAATCATCCTGTTACAATGGAACCTGTCAGTATATCACCTGGGATATATTGGGCAGCAAATGAAAAGTGTTAATGTTTGGAAGAAAGAAAAATGGGCAAGTGTAAGGATCTGAGGGACTTTGACAACGGGCCAAATTGTGATGGCTGGATCTCCAAAACGGCATGTCTTGTGGCGTCTTCCTGGTATGCAGTAGTTGGTACTTACCAAATGTGGTCCAAGGAAGGACAACCACTGGCCCGATGTCAGGGTCATGGGTGACCAAGACTCATTGATGCACGTGGGGAGCGAAGGCAAACCCGGCTGGTCTGATCCCACAGAAGACCTTTTGAACAGGATGACCAGTGTAAATTGTTTTGTTTAAAGATCTTTTTTTTCCCCTTTAGTACTGCCCTTCAGACGCTAAATGAGAGTTACATGTCACCCAGAAGACAAAATACTAACAGTTTACACCAATCATCCTGTTCAAAAGTATAACCCACCCAGTTGTTAATGTATCGTGTTGCCTTCTTGAGCATCGGTGAACGTTTGCACCTTATATAATAGTTGTGTACGAGTCCCTGAGTTGTCCTCAGAGTACCAAAAAAGGATATAAACATCATATAGCCAGAAAGGGGTTAAATATGCAGAAGATGGTGGAAAAGAAAAGAATGTGTAAGACCTGGAGGATTTTTCTGAAGAACAGTGGGTAGTTAAACTGCTCATGAAGAACTATCACAAAACAAAAAAAACAGTCATTGATCATCCAAGTAACGACTCACAGTATTCATAATCAACGGTATGTAAACTTTTGAACAGGGTAATTTTTATAACTTCAGCTATTGTCTTGTGTACTATATGTAAACATCTGTTATGTTTACATATATTCAGGACAGAAGTAAATAATAAACATGGGATCCCTATTATTATGTTAACTGTTGAGATTTAGCAGAATCTGCAAGGGGAATGCAAACTTTTGGGCACAACTGTAAAATAGGATGGCATTAAAGCTACACTACATGGCCAAAAGTTTGCGGACACATGACCATCACACCCATATGTGGTTGTTCCCCAAACTGTTACCACAAAGTTGGAAGCACACAATAGACTAGAACATCTTTGAATGCTGTAGCTTTAAGAATTTCCCTACACTGGAGCTAAGTGGCACAAACGTGTTCCAGCATGACAGTGCCCCTGTGCACAAACAGACCCGTGAAGACATGGTTTGCTAAGGTGCTAAGGAGTGGAAGAATTTGAGTTGGACTGGGACAGTTTTGGGATGACCTGGAGCACTGACGGTACCTTCTCACCCGACGTCAGTGCCTGACCTCACTAATGCTCTTGTGGCTGAATGAGCACAAATCCCCACAGTCGCGCTCCAAAACTGATTAGAAAGCCTTCCTAGAAGAGTGGAAGTTGTTACAACTACAACAGGGGACTAATTTTGAAGAGGGATGTTCAACAACTCCATACAAGTGTTATGGTCAGGTTTCCAAAACCTTTTGCCCATGTACTGTATCATGATCTTATTCCTCACAAACTATTCAGTGGTTCAATAAGGAATAAAACATAACCAGGTGTAATCAATGAAGTGATTGAGTGATATGGCCTAACATGAAGTGGAGCCACTGTTATCACTCCAATGTTGGTTACTTTCCAATAACTGTGTCCAGAAATGTTTTATTCTTATATTCTATACATATTTTATTCTTATACCCCAACATTTTGTCAATGCATTTTGTCAATTTTGTTAGCATGTCATACATTTCAATTAGTTTATAGAGGAACATCTGTAAAAAGAGTTCGATTTCACATCCAATATGGCAGCTACAAAACATTCATCCCCTATCTTTGGAGCTTAATAAGACCGAATGTTGCTTGACATTCCTGTGTGGGGAAAACGTACATATACAGCTTTATTTCTGATTGTTGGAAAGCTCTGATACTAGAGACTCCATAAACGTTAAATGAACTTCTCCTTATACAGTAGATAGTGCCACCATGTCATGGATTACATACATTTTTTTAATTCTTTATGTGCAGCGTCCACCACACACCACACACACCACACAAGTCCCTGTGTAATTTGTTACTGTAGTAAACATTCATATTAGAATGAGTGCATGAATATAAACCTGTAAGCCTTGTAGCTGGCCCGATTATCAGAGCTGCTGTTATAGAATATTGTTCAACACCACCTGACCAATCACAATGGAGAATTTAAGAGCATTGTAGAGTTACTCTAATTAAATTTGTATGTAAATTAACTTCCAGCCTGTAGCACTCTTTAGTCTGACATTCAATTTCCTGCTTTAATTGCTTATATAATGGACGGTGGTGTTATTTCCAACATGACAGCTGGGAAAGACAGATACATAAATTAAAACAAATGAAAAATGTTTGGGTCATGGTATAATCTATGTATAATCATTTTTTTAGCTTTCCTGTTTAAATTGTGAGCCCTGTAATTGCTTCCTTCAATGTAAGGCCTCCCGTGTCACCAGATCTGAAACCAGTAGAGCTCCTTTGGAATGTGGAAAAATGGGAGATTTACCAAATGAACATGCAGCTGACAAAGCTGCACTGTAATGCAATAGTGTCGACATGGACCAGAGGTTTCCAACATGCTGTGAAATCCATGC
Source organism: Noturus placidus (assembly GCA_022414735.1). Lineage (NCBI taxonomy): Eukaryota > Metazoa > Chordata > Actinopteri > Siluriformes > Ictaluridae > Noturus > Noturus placidus. The sequence goes on from JAFFST010052842.1 coordinate 154,462, forward strand.
CATAAAGAACGGGGGCTTTTCTCAGAGCAAAGAGGAGTTCTATCTCAGTATTCGATTGGTGTTCCTAATACAGTGACCAGTGAGTGTATGCGTATGCTGCCAGTGAAGCGTAATCCTTAGGAACATAACAAAGCACAGTTTGCATCTGGAACTTGCAGTGTTCCTTCATTTCCAGTAGGTGGTGTTCTCCTAAAAGTCTGAGCACGATACTCTTGCAAAAAACACAGCAGGTTAAATACCATGTTGGTAACATTATTGATTTTTCCCTTTCAGTTTGCAGCACAACTAAATGTGTGTAAATTCGAGGAGGGTGAGTAAATTCGCAAATACTCTATAGTTCCAACATCAGGCATAAGGCTAGCATAAAACTTTAGGAGATACCTCACGCAATCTGCGATCGATTAGCGACCAATACTTAGTATTTCCTACTCAGCGTGGCGCAAGGTCCCTTTCCAGAACCTTCACACTATCTGTCCCTCAGTGGTGGAATGAACTTCCAACCTCAATCCAGAATCTGTCACGATCTTCAAGAAACCGCTAAAGAGCCACCTCTTCCATGAGCACTTAACAAATAAAAATTAAAAAATGTCCTCTCCTCGGCACACTTGGCTTTTCTAGAACTCAACTAAAAGTTCTTGTATGGTAGCACTACTTGTATTGTTCTTCACTTGATATATCACTGTGATTGTATTTCCTCATTGGTAAGTCGTTTGGATAAAAGCGTCTATTAAATGAATAAATGTAAATGTAGGAGTTATGGAAGTTTTTCTGTAGAACTTACTGAAGTGAAAATTTGAGATTTTGAGAAGTATGATATGAAGAGAAAATATGTTCTAGAACAACGAGAAGTATGCAAACTAGGTTCTCAATGAATGCAACTCATTTAATGCATTATTTAATCTGTACTCCTCTAAAATGGTAGTTGACTGACACTTGCTACAGTGAACATACTCTTATTTCCTGCTGTATGTTTTCCTCATCTCCTCCTCCACCTCCACCTTGACCTCAACCCATGCCTATTGTTGTCACGTCCATACCTTTTATTGTTAACCTTTGTTTGTAAAGCCTTTCTATTTTAATTTCTACTTAATCACCTAAATATAATGAAAGCCATTGTAAGTAATTTTGAATAAACTACTTCTGAAGCTTTTTGATATAAATAATATAGGCTAATAGAAGGAGGTGGTCAAGTGCTTAAGTTTAATCTCCAAATAGTATCAGTTCTTTGCATTACATCTTAGTTTAAGGTTAGTACAAGTCCCATTTAGTTACGTAAAAACCTATCTATGCATATACTGCATGTCTTTTTTTTAATTTAAGGTTAATCCACAACCTTCTTGATTTTAATCTCTTTTACATTATCTTCTTTATGTCCAAAAATCTTTAGCTTGAGTTAGGAATGCATTTCCGCAGTCCTTCACCCATCTATAATCAGCAGTCTTCTGCTAATGTATAGATAATGATTGCTTAGTCGGGCTGTCCAGACACACACGTATGGATCCTAGAGCGATCATAGTTCACTGATACTTTAAATAGTCAGGAAAGAATCCTGTTACTGTGGAATTGCAGGTTCTGAGCACAGGCATCTGAGTGAAAAGGAGAGCCGAGAGAATAAATATGTCGTAGCAACTGCATTTATTTGCAACCATGTGTCTTGGTATTCATCTGAGTGTATTCAGTTTTTTTCCATAAGGATGCTAATAAGATATTTGTGCACTTTAGTCAGCCTACTGAACTGCTCTGTCTGAGTTCATGGGTATGTTTTCCATTACCAGAAATCAGTCATGTTTACATACATTGTGCCAAATTAAAATCAAAAGATATTTTTCAACTTTATAGCATTACTATTCGCTAAAGCTAGATAGATTGATCTCAAACAAGATCTAACACTGCAATGAGGGTCTGTTATTGGATTATGCTAGCTAAACATAAATATGTATAAAGCTAAAAGCTAAGAAAAAAAAGCAAAGGGTTGCCATAGGATTAGCTGAACAGAATTATACCACAGTGGTGTTGATTACATTTTTATAATTGCAGCTGTAATTTAAGTTATAGATTCAAATTAATTAACTTTTTATAATACATTGTTGTTTCTATAGTAACATTTACAGCAGATGCCCTTCTCCGGAGCAACTTATATTTACAACCCCAATTCCAAAGAAGTTGGGACGTTGTGTAAATGTCACACTTATATAGCGCTTTTATCCAAAGCGCTTTACACTGTGTCTCATTCACCCATTCAGACACACACTCACACACACACACATCAATGGTAGCAGAGCTGCCATGCAGGGCCCTAGCTTGCCATCAGGGGAAACTGAGTGTCTTGCCCAAGGACACTTCGGCATGTGGAGTCATCCGGGCCGGGATTCGAACCACAAACCAGGTTGATTAGTGGATTAGTGGACAACCCGCTCTACCGACTGAGCCAGAGTACACAGCCGTTGTGTAAAATGTAAATAAAAACAGAATGCAATCATTTGCAAATCTCATAAATCCCATGTTATTCACAATAGAACATAGAATTCTTATTAAATCTTTAAACTGAGTTTAGTTGCCAATTAATTTGTTGCCAATTAACCTAATAAGTTGCAAAATGTTCCCCCAGCTGTTTCTTTTCTTACTTTTTCAGGCTTGTGCTCTATGCATAACACCTGTACATCAGTGCTGTTACCAAGTGGCCTATTTATTACAATAGTATTTGCTTGTGAAAAAGGAAACCATGACAACCAGCAGTAAACTTGAGCCAAGAATGCCCAATGATCAGTGTGCAGTGATTTGAGGGATGTGATGAGAAGAAAAATGCACAAGGTTAATTTAAGTGATTCTCTGAGAGTGCATATTGTGAATGTACAATTTCTAACAGTTCTTTGCTTTTTGATTTGTAACCAAATGTGCTTCTGTGATTGGGCCTGTGTTACATTACATGGTTTTATTGCAGGGTTTTATTTGATTTATTTTTACAGTATTGATTCAGTTTCATGTTTTCACTGAGATGTGGATTCTGAGTTTGTTCTGTAAGCTATTGTCCTAGAGTTAAATATAAAACTGGCAATGAGCCCAAAATATTCCACTAACAGAAATTCCTAAAGAATGAAACATTTATTTCAAATTGTAATCAATTGGTAGATTATTGAGAGAGAGAGAGAGAGAGAGAGAGAGAGAGAGAGACTGAATTTATGGAAAAAGAAGCAAATGCTATTGACAAAAAAGGAAAGTAAGCAATCCATTAATAACATCAAACTGATATAACATATGCTCCAAGTTAGATTTGATGTTGGGTAAAGAACAAATTGAGCAAACATCCACACAGATGATGTAGCTCTTTAATGTTTCTGCCCAAACTATTAGTATAAAAATAGCTGCTAGAACATAATAGTGATATGACATATCTTGCCAAGTGAGATTAATTGGAAAAATGAAAAACAACATATAAAAACTTAATAGACCACTTAGTAGGCTTCTAAATGACCACACCTGTAGATCAACAAAAATAAGCAACTTGACACAAGTTGACCTCAAAATTGTCTGGACTAAGCCTTTATTAAGGTTTATGTATGTGGGTGTCATGGAGCTCTGTGATAATTTCCCTTTAGTACAGTGTTCCTGACATTTTCAACTGATTAGGTGATGTTAGTGTTCCTGCACAGAAACTACTGTAGTCATGTGCCTATTCTGTTTGCAGAGAACCTGCAGTAGTATTAAGAAATAAGACTGCTTTGAGAACACAAATGAGGGCTTGATGTATGGAGTTAGTTGGGAATAATAGTGTGTTGGAGGATGAAACAAGTTATGAGGAACTGCTGCTAGCTCCTGGGCAGCTTCTGTTTAAAAAGTATGACTTCAGAAGATGATAATGATGACGATGATGATGACAGGGTGCAGTGATGTGCAGGAGCAGTAGCCCACTGGGGATTATAGCATTACATTCCACTCCCCAGGAAATCACAGCACAGCTCTCTGATTTAAAGTGACCATGAGGTCATGTCCCTCTGAGCCAAAGCGTGTCTCACATTATGTTGAATCAGGTGAGCAAACTTAAGCTTTGTTTCTAATACGCTCTCAGAAATGTTCTTGTCACTAAGGGGGTACCATCAAGAGTACATCATTTGTACCTTTAGTATGTATCTTTTTATCTTTTAAAAATAATTATTGTACATAATTGGATCTTATGGAACACTGATGAACATTTTAAATTGCTCTAAAATTTAATACACCACATGCACCTTCCCAGGTATTCTTGATAGTACCACCCCAGTGACAAGGGCAGTTTTGTACCTTTATTTCTGAGATTGTACATGCTGGGTTTTTTTTTTATTTTTTTATTTTTTTTATAATTAAAGGATGATTTATGTCCATATGCACACTTTAATTCAGTCAAAAAATATAGTTCCCAGAATTATCCTCCATCCTTTAAACAATGTATTGTACCTGTATATGGAAAGGGAAAAACAATGGTTGGTCAAACAATAGTGGTTAACAGTTCACACCTCTAGGGTTGGGGGTTTGATTCCCACCTCCGCCCTGTGTGCCAGCAGTTTTCATGTTCTCCCTGTGCTTTAGGGTTTCCTCCGGTTACTCCGGTTTCTTCCCCCAGTCCAAAGACATGACTCTCTACACTGATTGGCATTTCCAAATTGGCTGTAGTGTATGAATGGGTGTGTGTGTGTGCGTGACTGGTTTGCTCACCGTCCAGGGTGTCCCACACCTTATGCCAAGAGTCCCCTGGGATAGACCCCAGGCTCCCCTCTGACCTTGTGTTGATTACGCAGTAGAGAAAATGGATGGATGGATAGATATTACTGTATGTGTGCTGTGATGTTGATCTATATATTTCAGTTTTTCATAAAAATTTGACTTTCATGAAAATGCTTAAATAGCATTCTGCTGTATGCTTAAGATTTCTTTTCATTGTATTCATTATTTTGCTCATCTGGAATGTTTCCTATATGGCCTGTGATTCTAATTAATATAGAAATATAGAAAGAAAATATAGAAATTAATATAGAAAGAAATAGCCAGCTGGAGATTTTTTTTCTACTAGTTTCAAGAGATTATTATTATTATTATTATTATTATTATTATTATTATTATCTATCCATTTTCCAGATTGCTTATCCTACACAGAGTCATGGGGTAGCCTGGGTGGTGGTGAGAGCTTGGCACACACAGGGCGGAGGTGGTACTCGAACCCCCAACCCCAGACTTGCAAGCAAAGCATGCTGACTACTAAGCCACAGCGCCCCCTTGTTGTTGTTGCTGTTGTTTTAAATAATAATAATAATTTATTATTATTGTTATTATTTGTGTTGTTGTTATTGTGCAACTTATATGAGCTCAAGTTTCCCTCTAACTCTCCTTTTTTAATTCTGGCACGTTTAGGCGGGAGAGCCCTGACCCCTCCTCTTTATCAGTCATGTTTCTTGTGAGAGAACGATCTCGTGCAGAACTCAGTCACACACACATGCAGTATGCACATACACTGAGGTGGTGTGTGTGGGATCGAGCACGCGCGTTGGTGTGTGTATATAATGATGGTGGAGGTGATGGTGTGCGCGCGGAACGGGAGCGAGGAGACAGAGGACAGAGAGGACATGCTGCTGCTGGAACCCGCAGCTCCCACCGCCACCACAGTGAGTGACCACTAACTCTGTGCTCTTTCACCTGTTTAAAGAGTCCGGTACACATAAAGAGATGTCAGCAGAGACTGTTTCTCTGTAAATCAGTACTGTTTTGGAGAATTTAGTCACTCTGTGAACTCTGCAGTGGTATAATAGGTATATCAGTTCCTCCATGGGTTTGCTTTGTGGGTTCTTCTCTGAAAGTGAAACCCCCTGTTCTAAGTGTGTATTACCTGAAAAAAGAGTTACTGGCATTTCAATGTTAAACAAATTCTATACAGAAATACATGTATTGATGTTTTGTGCCCTGGTTCTTACCATCATAAAAAAAAAACCCCAAACAAATCCAATATGGTTAAATTTCTCTTTCTCACAGAACACAGAAAAACTTTAGTTCTAAAGTGAACTGCTTTGTTGTTCTCAGAGATGTACAAAGTAAAGAATCCATAATTCTTTATTCAAAGGCGTGTGCAATTAATAAACAGCTTTGAAACATTACGATCATTAAAAAGCTTTGAAACATTTCTCTTTATTTTTAATTTCAAGGAACTTAATTAACCAAACAGCACTAAATAAAAACTCTCAAAGCAAAACAGTTTAAGCAAACACCCTTGAAAAACACTTTTTTTTATAGGCGTGTAGGTGACTGTATGTATTAACTGTTTACAGTAAGTGTGTGCCACAGTCTCCAGATTTCTGCTCATTATTTTCATCTTAATTTCCAGAACCTGTCTTAGAACTTGAACTTACACATTTAAAAAAAAAATTCAAGGGCTTCTTTTGTAATTAAAGTTTCTCAGTCTCTTAAAATAGTTTGGTTTGGAGCCATTTCCCAAAGAAAAGATTTACTACCATTTTATCCAAATGACATAGAGAAATACACATGGTTAAATTTCTCTGGAACGGATTTCCATAATGCTCTGAAAGACTTTATTTACATATTCATGAGACATTAAACTGTTATTGGAATCCATCATCTTGCTTGATTAAACATGTCCGCTAAGGCAGCTGATTTTAGCGTGTTAGCAGAGAACTGTTTAAAAACAACACAAAAACCTAAAAACCCCAAATGTCTCCAGATCCTGAGTTTGACATTCCTACACAAATTGACTCGTAGTTTGTTATTTAAATCCATGATTTGTTCCAACTAAAAAAACTTAAATCAGCTTGACACATTTCTGCTTTTGGGAGTTTCCTAAAGCTGATTGTGATCAGAAAGAATTGAATAGATTTTTGTCATCAGTGTGACATCTTGTGGCAAATTACATGCACAAGGGTCTGCACTCAATGCACTAACCATTACAATGTGCGATCAGTCATACTTGCTGTTTTCCCTTTCATTGACTCCATGTGTTGCTTATTATGGTCTGTTGCTAACTTTAATATGAATAGGTTTTGAAATTGGGTTCGCTACCTGTTTAATCAGGTTACTGCATATATAATTCAGGTTTTGTACCTTTCATGTCAGACTGGACGTAACACCTGCGGATGTTTGGATTATCTTTAACTGTGTGAACATTAACATGCTTTAATCCATTCATAGAATTTTATTTCTTGTGTATGCGAGCTGACTTTAAACGGTGTCCCCTGTTATTCAATGTAAGTGACAGCAGAAGGTGATGTAGCTCTTGAGAAACTCAATTATAGAATTATTAAAACTCAAGTAGGACAGGAATGACCTACATAGAGCATTTCTCAACTGCTGAGCTTATCACTTAGTTACATACAATTAAATGTAACCTTGAGTGAATTCTTTATTCAGATAAAGATGAATTGTATTTAGATATACAATTGGAGCACATTGAAATGCCCTGCACATAGCATTTAACAACATTAAAGACCAACATACACTTTAGTCTAGTGTAACCCAGACACTTGACTGCTTTGTAATTACTGCTTGTACCACTGTACGTTGATCTTTTGTAAATTGTACCTTTTTATAATAATTTCTGGTCACTTTTGCTGTTGTCTTTAAAGTCTGTATGGTATCACAGAAGTGGTGTAATTAACTCTTTTACTGGCACACAGTGAAGAATTTGGCTGAGCTAGAGCACTTCAATGCACCTCTTTAATATTACAGGGCAGGTGGTTACGATTTGATATGCATTAAAAAAAAAAAAATCTTAAAAGCCTTTTAAGGTTCAACTGGCTTTTGAATTGTAGTTTTTTGGGCACTACATAAAATGAAGAATGAACAGCTTTGCACTACACAAATAAAGAGAAGATTCTGTGCCAGAAGTGAAAATGTGAAATACAGATCTATTGATTTTCATTAGTGACATGCAGAAAATATTCCACACTGACAAGTAAAATCTTTATTGCATTGCGCTTACATCTCTTCAATATAAAAACAAGAAATCAGCAGCAGATTGCCTTTATTTATTTATTTTTTTAAATAAATTTGAACCGGAAGTAAATGTAATTCCCTGCATTGCGTTTCACTTTCATCAGTGTGTTGCAGTCGAGTTGTGCCACACAGAAATGCAATCACAGTAAGTCTAAGCTGTACTCAGAGGCCTGGCTGTAAACAGAGAAAAGCCGAAGAGCTATCAGTCCTCTGATAGCTTCTTTCATACGTGTTGTTTTTCTTCCCATGCACTTCAGCTGGGGTTGCATTTGAATTCAGCTGTTATCACTTAAAACACCCTTTGAGGCAGTGGTTTTCAAAGTGGGGGCCGCCAGGGGGTGCCTGGGGGGCCTTAACAATTTTGTGTGAAAAATAAATAAATACAGTGGTGTGAAAAAGTGTTTGCCCCCTTCCTCATTTCCTGTTCCTTTGCATGTTTGTCACACTTAAGTGTTTCGGAACATCAAACCAATTTAAACAATAGTCAAGGACAACACAAGTA